>JABFEB020000020.1:5344062-5355760 GCA_019775895.2 Stomatorhinus ivindoensis | reverse complement strand
GGGGGGGAACCTCATGATGACAACATGCAAACTCCACACATGACCCAGGGAGAGACTCGAATGCAGGTCCCAGAGGTACCTGCCGCACCATGCTGCCCCAAGGTAGCATAACTTGTTTTTTTTTTGACAATGTGGCTGATCTTCTCCCATCAACCTTCATCCATGTAGGAGAAGGAGTCATATTCTTCAGTAGTTGATTGTCTAGATCATCTTACAATTGTGTCCACAGCGCAGGAATCGGTCGCACTGGGTGCTTCATCGCCACCACCATCCTCTGCAAGCAGCTGGTGAATGAAGGGATGGTGGACATTCTGAAGACCACTTGTCAGCTTCGCTTGGATAGGTGAGACATCCAGTGGGGTTGGTGAGACCTTCAACATATTCCTACTTCCATGGCCCTGCTGTGTCTAAAATCACCATGTGTTTGGCTTTCAGGGGAGGCATGATCCAGACGCCTGAGCAGTATCAGTTCGTGCACCATGTTCTCAGTCTCTATGAGAGGCAATTGTTCAGTTCTGCTGAGGAATAGGCGGCTAATATCATCTTCCCCAAAGAGAAACCCCAAAACTTAAAGGAGAAATATCTGCTTTACTAACAAAAGACAAGACTCATCTTACAAGGATTCCCCACTTCCAGTCCCTCAGCTCATTTGGCCTCAGTGATCCACGAGCCTGGATATCTTCCTGTCTGCCTGTGCTCTGTCTGTACAGCATCAGGGCATGTCCATTGTGAAGGTGCTCTCGCTGCAGAATTAGTCAGTCAGTAATTACCAACTGTGAGTTTGAGGAATTGTGCCACTTCTCGTTTAAGCACAATGAGTCTGCAGGGTCAGTTCCTGGCATTGAGTCTGAGTCACATTTTAACCCTGTGTGTCAGCTGTCAATGAAGAAATTCTTCACCAGTCTGTATGGCTGCAATCCCATTTGTTGACCAATGTACTGGATCCTGATGCTTTATATGAGACTGTAAAGACAAAATGGGTGAGTATTGCTCTTCACCTGACTTTTTCCATAACTTTCAGTTGAACTGTTTGCTGAAAATGACCAGAAGTAAATTTTATTATTTTTAATGATTTCTACAGAGACTTGGAACTAGGATACTTTAAAGCTTTACCATAGTCTGGACTGAAGAATTGACAGGGGAGAAACACCCTGACCTGCTGTTACAGCAGTGAACTCACAGCACCACAAACATGGTCATTAAGGCAAACTACAATTACAAACACGTCTATCTTCATCTAGTTCTGAAGATCATCAGAATGTGCCACCAAGTCGATGGGAGGAAGTACTTCTCAGAACAATCATCTCTGAGACTCAGTGCCTAGGGTCTCCGCTGGAGATGAGATCCTCCTTATGGAAAGTCCTCATGGCCCAAATTTCAGGTCAAAATAGCTTCTGCAGCTGTCAGCCCTGAAAAAAAACTTCTCAACTGAATGTGTGCATCATGTTTCATTATCTGCTGTCAGAAATTCTTATTTGATGGAATACGAAGGGTTGACGTTCACATAACACAAGGCATGAATTTTGATTGTTCTAGACTTTGAGCTCTAGAATAATTAGTTATAAGGACGGCACGCTATCCTAGCCTCTCCAGGTCTGGGTGTTCAAATATCACCCTTAGCACTGTGTGCTTGGAGTTTGCATCTTATTTCTGTAATTGCATAGGATTACTCTAAAATCATTTGCTTATGCAAACTGGTTCGAAGAAATTGGCCATAGTGTAAGTAAATAAGCCTTGCGTAGGACTTGCAACCGGTCCAGGATGCACGCTGCATAACATAAGCCTCAGGCTCCTGTGATCTACCACCGCATAAGAAGTATGGAAGATGGATGGACAGGATAAAACCTACATATGAGAAGCCCTACAGGGGGATGCAAATCCATATGAGCTTCCCTGCAAATGACCTACTGTATGTCATGGCGATCTTGGAAGGTCTCACTAAAGCCAGCTTTGTATTTTGCTCAGGAAGCACAGGGTAGTGATCCTCAGAGCCTCATTAAATTGCTTTAGCCTCATGGTGATGCGATTAGGCATCTGTATAGGAGATGAGCGCTTCGGTGTCACCATGACTACCTCCCAGCAAAAGAACCACAATAGAAAAGTAAGACATAGCTACAATCGGAAAAGAGAACAATGTGGAAAAATTTTTATGGTCTTGCTAATACACATTGTCAGTACTACCAGTAATGCAATTAACGAATATGTTATCACGATTGATTTCAGATTGAATTAAACAATGAGAATTATGCCAGTTCTGATGCAGACACTGAGTTGCTGTGGTTTATGTGAGATATTCCTTACCTTGTCCAGTATAGAGATCAGGCAGCTAGGTGGCTATGAAGCCAGTTCCTCAAGCACACATATTTTATACACGATGGCCTTAATCTGTGTGAATCTCTCCATTGCACCTGAAAGGGGTGGTGGATTTGGAAGATTGTACCATTGGTCAAGGTCCATTCAAATGTCTCTTCCCGCTTTCCAGTCAATCTCAAAGTAGAAGGAACAAAAGCTTGAGGTGGTCATTTTAGCCCAACAATCCGCAGGTCTACAAGGGAAACAATAAAGGATGGTGTTACTGATAATGTTTCTGTCATCTGGTAGCGCCTACAAGCACACCAGTGAGTAGACGCCATTGGATTCTACAGAAGACAAGGCAAGTTTTCTTTAAGGACTAAAACTGTACTTGTGTCTGCATAAACCAATGCTGTTTCACACTGTTTCTTTTTTCCACTGGGATTTTGAAAACCCAATATGCTGCATTTCAAGTTTTTTTTTTTTTAGGAATGAAAATACCGGCACACTGTATATTACTCTGCTTTCATTCATACTGTCATCTCACACTGTTAACTACTGCTGCGGGAGGAGGTCATGGTCTTATTTCTGGTTCTTCTGTCTTTTTTGACTTCATAGTCGTCGATTACGAGATTGTTGTTCACATGGCTCTTTGGAACTTTGTACAGGAAGTATCAGTCACATACGTCACCAAAGAACTAACATATTTACTGCCCATCTATGGATCTAACTGACATAGTGACCATTGATACAGAGACAGCAAATTAAACTAAAATCTTAAATGCTTAACATCCTGGTGTGAATGTGTGTTGAGGCTAGGATTTTGCTGCATATCTGTTTTCAGTCATTTCCATGTGAATCTCTGATTGGTTACTCATACGTTATTAGCAACGTGAGCTAAATGACCTCTTTCAACATTAGAATTTGATGCAAATTCCACAAACACAAAAGTAGGACTGTCACTTACATAGCTGGAGTAATCCAGAAATCCCTATTGACATACCAAATTTGTTATTATTGTTAATGGACATACTAATACAAAAACGTTGATTTTGAGATTAGTGATAATACAATGGATTTCTAATGGTTGAGTGGTGACTGGTCTCTGTGTGGCATTGGATGCTGCTTTGGGTAAGCTGTAGTCCCTCTGTAACCCAGACCAAGATGAGTTAGTATAAAATGGATGGATGGATGGATGAATGATTGAGAAGCTTCATCTATTGATAGATAAGCATTTAATCAATTCCTTGCAGAAAGAATGCACAAGAACTGAATATCAGGGCCCAGAAATATTATGTTTCAATTGAAGGAATGGAAATTGTGGACAAAGTGAACTGATAAGCCCAGCACCCTGTAGGGACAATGAGACACCAGGTGCTATGATGTAATTGAGATGTTTCCATTACTTGGGCAAGTCATTCCCAAAACTTCAGATAGCCTCACTCCCTTGATCACCACCCCTCTATGTCCTCCTCACTACTCTGTCTGGTTCATCCCCACCGTCCAGTCAGCATCACTCAGTTGTTCTTTATATTCCATCCCATCTTCTTCCTTACTTAGAATATTCCTCACTGGTGGATAAAGCTTTAAAGACACCCATTAACCAGCATTTACTAGAGTGAAATCCACCCCCCCAACTCATATCCATAAAATCTATATCAATTTTTCTCTAAAGTTCAGCTGATTACTCAGGTGTACAAACAGTGTACACGGTATTCGAAGTTTAAATATACATCTCTCTGTTGATTTGAATGGAAAATGGAATAGGTAGAACTGTTATATACACAAGATTATGTTTGTGTAAAGACAATTACTCCTTTTCTTTATTGTTATCATACAAATATTTCAAAATAGTAAACAGAGAATGACCTGTGATGTTTCAAAGTAAGATTTTTGATTCCATATGTCGTTTTATATGGAAATGCACCAAAAACACTGTCAGATATTGAGTAAATGCATAATGAAGTATTTTTTGTAGTGACATTGGTATGTCAAAAATAAATCCGAAAATAAAATATTTATGTACTTAGTTACCTTATGTAGTGTTATTTGCAAATATAGTACAAAATAAAGAGATGAAGAATTTGTTGTAATACAATACGATAGATAGAACTTCAGCGCAGACATTTGGTTGTTGCTTAAGTTGTTTATTATTTCTATAATAATGTTTTGAATATCACTGTACAGATTTGAATAAAATGCATGCATAGACTTTAGACTTGTCCACAATAAAAGGAAGATATAGATCGTCTGGCTTTTTGGTTCCACTGTGTAACACACTGCTTATTCTTGTAATAATTTATTTTAGTGCAGATGTTTTACAATTTTATTAATTGATGTTTTCATTATGTGAAGATCGACATGGAACATAACTCAGAACTGCTGTCTCCTGGCTTCTCCGTCTGCCCTCAGCTGATACGTACATAATTACCACATGTATCCACTCCATAATGGCAGCATTACGTATTATTTAGGTACAGTAGATATGTCTGAGTCATTGTCAGAGACGCTTTGTTTATAAATCTGTTTTATACATTGCACATTCGAGCTTACCTCAACCTGACAATATTTAAGGACTTTTCTTACATCACCATGGTAACAGAGAGAAGAATGCTGCAGACAAATGGTGCTGTTTTGATGGGCTTTGAAATGCCCTGTTTTGTTCACTAAAGCTCCCTAATCACATCTCTGTGTCACATCTCAGTTTTAATTATTAGCGTGCTTCAGATCCCAAGAACAGCAGAAAGACAGAAACGACATTGGGCTCGATTTTTATGTGCATCTAGCTGTCAGATGTAATTGGTCTTTTTGTGAATGAGGTATAAATATTTGATTTACTATTGAGTCCTTTGCCCCACACCCCCTGCTGCAACTAGATTGAACTGAAAATGCTCAGTGAAACAGCTGCCATGCCGATGAACAATCAGCATGAGGAATTCTTAATTGCTATTTATCGGAATTTTTAATCGCGATTCATTGGAATTCTTAATCGCGATTTATCGGAATTCTTAATCGCGATTTATCGGAATTCTTAATCGAGATTTATTGGAATTCTTTTCATTCTGCTGTGACAACAAGCTACAAGTTGCAAATATTCTATTGCTGATGGCCAACATACGTTATTATTTCACACAGGCAGAAAACGAAGTATGACAGTTTTATTTGCAACATGTTGTATCTATCCATTTTAAAGATTTAATGAGGTTGTTTTCAGTTTTCTTATGTGATAATTTGCTGACCAACAATATTAAAGCTCATTGATACGGAGTCAAATGCACAGAACATCACTGATGTATAAATGACGTAATTAGGTCCATTACTTTCACATCCACCGCCAACTGCATTTTAATAATAACTCACAGTTTGATTGTAATGTGCTGCTATTGTGTGCCTTCATTGAATATTTTTGTTAATTCTGAATTAAAGTTGTTGATAAAAATGTTAAATGTGACTATCATTAAACATGATGTTTTATTATAATTGCATTATAATAAAGTGCATTATGCTCCAATGTGCATTACAACAAAGTGTTATAATAAAATTAAACTTTTTATTCACCTTTGTTTTCTAATTATTTTTAGACCTGGTTCAAGTAACCCCAGCTAAGCTTGGGAATTGTGTGAAAGAAAACAACCAATATTTTACATTATAACAAAACGTTTACTGTTATCACATAATTCACATAAAGTCTCAAATAATTCAAGAAGTTAGTTCAAATAAACCATGCTATCCCTGTACAGACTGATTTACTGTGCATTGAAAAATGATCTAATGTGACAAAGCATTTAAGCAACGGTTCCACCTAGTGTTGAGTCCGAAAATCATCAAAATAGATCACAGATGTAAAAGAACTCACAGCTCTAATCAGGGGTCGTAGAGGTATGGATACCCTGACATATTCGGGGGGCAGCACTCCACAGGGTCCCTGTAATACGTAAAATTATAAAAAAAATATATACTATAACGGGGGCGGGCAAGGTGATATTTTCTAAAGGGGCCCAGAATGTCTAGCTGCTCCCTCGTTATAATACGCAATATTTTTAAAGCAGAAAAAGTGAATTGTAAAGTTCAGTCGAGAAATAAATCAACTACGCTGATCCTTTCCCTGACCCTCCTTTATAAAGATGTGTTTGGATTGTTCAACCTGTATGTACTGAACCTGAGTTTCTGTTAAAAATAATTAAATACGTGAAATTGCGCGAGATACATGCAATAATTTACATAATTCGACCGTGGAAGAAAGTATTTCGAGTGAGGAATGTCAAGCATCTAAATAAAGAAATGCAGTTTTTATATCATCCAGAAGATGGCAACATATACGAAATTATTCAATGGACTGTGCTCGCCGCAGTTTTACAGCAGTGCTGTCATTGATGCATGGCATTTAGTACGCATTTAGGTTAATTTTCGATTCAAGTGCAGCCACCACAGATACGTTTACAAATATTAAGCAGGCAATGCTGACGAGGTGAAAACTGTATATCCTGTAATGCGCTATATATTTTTTCTGTAGCCAGGTTGTTGTACAGTTTCTCTTTTAATCTTCTTTGTTCACATCCCTCCGTTTCATCCACGTTCTTTTTACGGGTAATAGTTTTTGCTCATAAAATTGTCATGTAATGCTAACTGACTTTGGGCATTAACTGGAAGATGATCTACAGTATTTTATCTTGCAAAGCAATTCAATATATGGAAATTCGCTTAAATTGAAATCAGTTTTTGTTTAACCCTAATATACCGCTTCTGACAAAGACCATTATCAGAAAGTTCACTGTATCCTGGACTTGAGGTCCTCGAAGAGTAAGCCTGCAATAGCTATATGGCAAAGAAGAAGACCTTCCAGTCGACGAGCCAGACCCAAGGGGGAAGCCCATCTTCCTCTGGTCAGCACTGGCCAGTACACCTTCACACAATGCAGGCAGATGGTGGGATAGCACCGGGGGAGGTGGTCATGCAGGATAGGCGTAGACTAGGGGCTGGCGAGGAAGGGGACTCCCTTGTATCTCGACTTCCGACCAGCTTACCGCAGAAGTCGCGGCAGGACTAGTTAAGGCAGCATGAGCAGCGGGGAGAAGCATGCGGCATGAGGAATCCCTGTTCTGTTCATACAAAAAAGCGTGCTGGGCCATATCAACCTTTTAAATACACCAGCGTTGCAGATAGACGGTCGTCTTTAATCGCAGTCATTTTAGGATTTCTAGCCCCCACAGTCCAGAATACGGTAACATGTTGAGCGTAAATAAAAGTTCCGTTTCACACTGTTAGCTCCCGCTTGGACCAAGAAAATGTAAGATCCTGATTCTGATATGTAACATTACTATCGTATGTTGTTTGCAAGATATTTTTCATCACTGCATTAAATAACAGTATATCCGCTGCCATCCCAAAATTTTAACATAGGACTTAAAATGTGCACCTGGATAGTAACGGCCCGGGTAATCGTACCTGGGTAAGATTATAAACATAAATAAATACTAAATAAAAAGAATTATAATTGTAGTGATTAATATAAAGTAATTTCGCATCTCATGCTATAGATTAGTGGTTTTTCAGCCAGCGGACCTTTTAATGAACCTGACCTAATAATTATTAGCATACAGTGTAGGCTGCACGTGAGCATTTCGACTGCAAATGAGCTCCTTGTCTTGCGCTAAAATCGGATTCTCTCTTTCTCTCTCTCTCACACACACACACACACAATTCACTCTCCGCGATGGTCTTGTGTCTCTTTAATCCAGCGGCTCAGGACGGTGACGTCACCGTATCCCTTCGCTGCCAGCTCCCATTGGTTGAAAGTGACGTCAGCCTGTTTTTTTCTAAAGTATGACCTCATGCTTAACTCGTTTTTTTTAAGTGCTAAAGTGCATCTTCTGTTTTCCTGGATCACGAATTCAGTGTAATGTTAGATTGCTTATCTCCAAACTGTACTATTATCCAACACAAGGAAAATGAGTGCCACTGCTGTTGCTGTGCGTGTGTTATGAATGCGTTTCTAAAACAGTAATTCATTATAATAACAGTAGTGCTTCTCAGTAGTTCCGTATGTTCCTAGCAGTTTACTATGTCATATAAACAACACTAAATTCTCCTTTGGGAGTGCTCAATGACACGTGAAGGCGATCTCAGTGCCGTCCGGGGAAGCTTGGAGAATAGGTGAGTGAATATGGCATTTCGCCTGCTTTTTACAAAGCTTTCTAAATTCCCCCTGCCAGCTGCAGATGATGCGCCTACACTTAGAGGAGTTTTGCTGCAGCTTGTGGCGTGGCCGTCAAATAGGAACCACTGGGGAATCCGGAGCTGACTTTATCGGTGTCATGTTCTGTACCGAATTATGTGCATTGTGAATTATTAATCTGTATACGTCTATGTAAGTGTTCTGGCCCGTGAAGTCTTACGTAATTTCTCAGTTCGTGAAGACTGACGGTAGGTAGATCTTGCGATTCATTTATTTGCGCTTATTTCTTCTGAATTACGGACTTAACCGTGACTTCCTTGGTCACTTGATATCGTGCAGGGGAATTAGATTGACTGGTAGCGCAGGTAGTTAAAAGTACTTTGATATATGAAGTCGACCTAGTCGCATGAAAAGTTTACGAAATCCTTTAAAAGTACTTGGCTGAAACACCGTGCTTTTCTATTATCGTTGTAACCCAATGCAGTTTACCTGAGTGAAAAAAGATCTAAACGGAAGGCTAAATATAATTTAAGGACAACCACTTCGATGCTGGTTTACCTATTAAGATGGGGTTATTGACAGTAGGTGTCATATTGTTTCTTTTGGTAATGTTCTTCTGCAATATCATCTGAAGAAGAGCAATGTCCAAAACATAAACACTCATTACAATTTTTATTTGGAATGGCTAGAAATGTTGTCTTTTTTCTTTTTTTTTTAACAGTTTCAGATTGTGTACATTTGACTGATTTTACAGGCAGTGGAAATTTCATCTTAAAACTTAGATTACGTGAACTGGACTGTTATATACCTGCTACGTGTACATTCAGTTTTATTTCAAAATTCTGAGTTCTGCTGGGGAAATAATTACAGGTGAAAATCTACTGTAAGTCATATATGAATGTACTGAATTACTATGGCTAAATAATGCCGCCTGTGTTGTCCTGCCTCACACGGCCCCATTCTTTCTAATATTGCGTGATGCGCTTCATTAGTGGCAGGTGCATCGCGTGTAATTTCAGGTGTGTTCTGCACGGCCTTACGTCATGAAGTCGGGTGCCCCTCTTTAGAAAATGGACTCTCCCTGAAAGAGACGTGCTGCAAAGCTGGGTGATTCCAGTCTTGCTGTCAGCAGATTTTAAGAGGCAATTTAGCTGACGGTTCACTCAAACTGATGGCAGTGCTCCTTCATCTCAGCTTTTCCCCATGTGCCTGTTCCCTCTTTTCCCAGACTGTTGGCTTTCCAGAAATGTAGCCACGCTGCACTACCATATTGGGCCTTGTTATTGTTGTTTAGGTACTTCTTTTCTAGGCAGGGAATTGGTCCACAAAGTAGAATTTCTCAGATATCTGGGTTAACTTAAGCTAGAAGTTATGATTGTCCAATAGGAATGCTCCTTACTTAAAATTAATTTCAATTCAGTTCATTTCAGTTCAGTTTAGTTCAATTCAACTTTATTTGTCCCAATAGGGGCAATTCGCGTTGCATATGCAAGCAATAAAAATGCAAAAAAAATTCATAAATACACACATTAAAATACTACCAATCAAAAATAATCTGCTGACAATATAATGCCAATCTAAAAAAAAAACTCCTATTGGACAAGCATAACTTCTATCTTAACTTAATCCAGCTAACTGATAAATCTTGCTTTGTGGAACACAACCCCCCCCTCCCCTGCCCCAGCTGTGCCACATGTTTGTACTAAACTTCTCTGTCAGTAATGAGCATGGAGTCCAGTCACCAACACGGGGGTCTCGTCATTGTCGCTCAGTTTAGTCCGACAGCTAGATTGGATGGTACCTGGGTACCTTCAGGTGTGTAGTGTGTTTGTTTGGGGAGCTGAAAGAGTCATATTTGAAATAAACACTTTAGTGGCTGGAATAGTTGTTTTCCAATCAGCATTCAAGATGTCACATATTCAAAGAAATTTTGTTTTCTGTGCAGTAGTATCAAACTGTCTTTGTAGTTTGTTGATGGATATGTTTTTTCTGCTAATAGTTTACTTTTTATGCCTGGGGTGGCCAGTCTTACCCCAAAAGGGCCACTGTGTTTGCTGGTTTTCCCTGCAACTCCCTAATTAGATTGGCTGAAGAGTCTTCGCACCTGGGTTTGAACAGCTGACCTAAAGATTATCGCAAAAACCTGCAAACACACCGACCCTCTGCGGATAAGATTGGCCACTGCCGTTTTATGCCTTTTCTGCTGAGATTCTGTAGGTTAATTCTGCAGGTATCCACCACTGTTGGACTAACAGGCCAAGACATTTTGCTTAGATACCTGTGAAGAAACATCGGTTTCATGTTTTGACCCTCATTCTCCAATTTTTTCTTGAGGGTTTAGTGTGTACATATTCACCACAAAGTGGGGCAATGAGAGAGCTTTGCTGGGGGGTCAAGCAAGCAGCTTGGGAAGTCTTTGTATTGACTGCTCAAAGTCTTCCACATCTGCCATAGCTTCAGATAAACATCATACCACATTTTAGAAATGTACCATATCTGTAGTACTGTTATCTATAATATTAACAACTGTCAGTATTGTAAAAATTTGCGTATGGTGGGGAGGTTGTGACATGTTGACTCGTATATTCCCAGAATTCTCTCCAAATATTAGGTGCAAAATGAAACCGTAGTCTGCTGGTGTGATAGCAGCCTGCCTGGCATCTGTTTCTATGCTTTTGTTCATATTCTGTATTACATTTTAAAACTGTGTGTATGTGTACAGGCTTACTCGGATATCCGTGGCTTGTGGGAATAACTGGTAATGCGTGTGTTTGGTGCCGTTGGATGTCTGCTGTTACAGATCTTCTTCTCGTCGTGGCTTGACGAGATGCCCGTAGCTAAGAAGACTAACTGGAGGTGACGGGAGTATGAGGTGCATCCGCTCTCGGGATTGAGTAATCCACGCTACTGCTTACGGGCTAAATCCGGCACTGCTGCCGTTTAAAGCCCTTACGATCCGTGCCGTTTAACCCCTCCTGCCTTGTCTTTGAATTGTTCCCATGGCAACATGAACATTCCATGTAGTTCCTCTCGCACACGCTCGTGACTTTGAGGATAAAAATGAGGTTGTTAAACAGCATGTGATGGCATTGTGTTTTTACGTGGGGTGCCGCTGTTATGCATCCGCATCCAGCTCTGGTGTGGCTTTCCTGTGCAGCATCACGGAGATGCTGCAGTTAAACAACCTCTCTTCCTCTCCTTACGAACCTCCCCTCTTCCCCTCCCCTGCCC
>JABFEB020000020.1:5287252-5310625 GCA_019775895.2 Stomatorhinus ivindoensis | reverse complement strand
GGTTATTCATTTTAATCAATGCCCTTGGGAAGGAGGCGGGTTTGTATTTTAACACCCCCCCCCCCCCCCCCAAAAGGCACAGTATGCAGTGCAGCATGGGGGCATCTTCACAAAGGAAGACGAGTCAAGACTGCTGTGCGCAGGCTTGTGTCACTAGAGAGTTTCAGCTTTATGCAGAATCCATTATCATCGGAGGCTGGACTGGAGTGTTGGAGAAAAGGGCGGCATCGGTGTGGTGTTGGGGTGGGTTTGGAAACGGATCTGAGTGTCGGAAAACCTGCTCTTTAATGAGCACCGGGGAGGTGGGTCAGGTTAGGTATCGGCTGGAGGTGGGGCAGGGCTCCGAGCCACAGATGGGGACCTACCACATTAATAATAGTCGGGGGTGGTTGTGCCAAGTGAGAATGAAGGCTGTCCGCTGAGCAGACTTTCCTCTGCACATGTGTGAAAGCGTCACTGTTCAGTTCAGCTGCCGTCGTCTCGTACACTGGCTCCATCTGAAGGGAGCCGTGGTCCAGCAGAGGGCGCCGTCAACAAAGGGTGTGTCAGCAGTGCCTCGTGGAAGCTGTAAGACCCCTACATGTGCTTCAGTGTCTCCTGGGCATGCTATGCTGGCCGCACCCCGCACCCCACCCCCCATGATTAATGGAGAAAGAGAGTCATCAGCAGAGGGGATGAAAGATAAGGCAGTGATGCATGCTGAGCTAAAGCTCGTTTTCTCTATGTATCAGCTGAATATGTCCTTCCTGAAATCCTAGAGTAGGAGTGGGGAAGCTGATCCATGGAGGATGGTGCGGGTTTTTGGGATGGCTTCTCAATCAGCCAGTAATAAAGAAGTGCTTTCTTGAGAGGCTTATGATAATTACAAATGCTGCATTCCCCCATCTGTGCTGCAGGGGGCGCAGAGATTGCCCTCGGCTAAATGAGAGGATATTTAGACCAAAACGAAAGCAGAAGGCACTCGGCGGACTGTCCCAGTAGACCATTGGCCCACCCTGTCCTCTCTGCTTGCTACTCGCCTACCCTCCCTGTGTGTCGAGAGAAGGCTCCACGGGGGGTTAAACTGATGTCTTCCCATCATGTTTGATGCCAATGTGAGTGTATGACGGCGGAGGGAATTGTGTCACGCCGGGATTCAGTGACTCAAATGGGCCGTGACCGGCGACGCCGTCGTGCCGACCATGAGCCCCAGGCCGTCGTCCTGCCTCATCCCCCCCCCCAGACGTGAGCGCTGATTTCATGGAACCATGGGCCCAAAGCTGAGATCACACTAGTGATGAACTGGCGGGTAGGGACCGAAAAAGTAGTGTGAGTTTGGGGGTGTGCAGCGAGAGAAGGGGTGGGGCATGTATAGTGGCTAAACTTTGACAGTGAATGGAGGGAGCAACTCAGCAGGCAGAAAAGGCCTTCTCCCCCTAGACTGAGGAGGAGATGATGTCATCCCGCTTGGCCGTTGCCATTAATAGCTGGAAACGGACAGCCCTTCACGCATGAACTTAAAGGGCCAGCTACCCAAAATAACCCGAAAGCCTCAGTGTCATGAGGAAGAAGTGGCTCTGTGTGTCCAGTACAGCTCAGTGAGCCGCTGCCAATCTGTGAGCAGCTCTGGTCTTTACAATACACCTGACTGCAGATGCAGGGTCAGCAAAACGGTATTAAGTCATCCTACTGAACGGTTAGCTGTAACACTGACGCCCTTTAAAACAACATTAAAAACAGGAAGAACCAGCGGCAGAAGCAGGCGTGACTCTCACTTGCTGTGTAAACTGACTCGTCACGCAGTGCACCTTTGGCCCCTGTAGGCATCGGGGCCCCGATGACATACATTTTGTTGAATACATCATAGAATTTGAGCCCTGACATCACAGGGTTACATCAGCAGCAGGACCACGTTCTGAAATTACACGAAGCTTCTGCGAAATCGGTCAGGATGAAGAAGCAGTGGATGCAGAGCTTGAAATGTTTAATTGACTCTTTTTTTTTTTTAGAGGAGGTACGGAATTATCTTTAAAATGACTACATTCGCCGGCTGAGTGCCCACAGTGGCTGTGACCTCCGTGAGTGTAGGCTGAGGCCTGGGCATCTGGTGCTGAGCGTGCCCCAGTGGGGAGCAGATGGAGGCAGGCAGAGCCTGGAGGAGGAAGGGGGCCGGGATGGACTGCACACTCACAGTTCAGCCTCTGGCTTGGTTAGCAGATATAGGTGCAGGTGGTGCAGTTGGGGGCAAACAGGGAGGCCAAGGGGCATTAAAGGAAGGAGAGAAAAACATAGGAATGGATTGAGAGAAAAAGGTCCACTTCTTTAGTTTTATTCTCTTTTCTGCTGTCCTTAGCTTCCCCTCCCCCTGTTAATCTGCAACTCTTCCTTTTCTCTCTTTGTTCAAGAACTCCGGACTCTTTTCAGTCCGTCTGTCGCCTAGCTAGCTGTTGACACGCCGTCTTTTTCACAAGGCGCACGTCGTCCAAGGTCGAGACGTAAGCCGGGGTGATGTAATCGCCTCTGTTGCCAGCCTTACTTGGAAGCAGAGCTAATGGGTCCCAGATCTAAAAGCCGCTTTGCAATTAGGCCTTAAAGCCGCCGCTAAAGTTTCCCTTGAAGGGATTGCCAAGGTCGCTCCCGGTACACTTTCCCGAATTACACGACCGCTTCACAGTCCCGTGCACCGTTTGATCCACATGGGAACACGTACGCGTCTTAAGGCGTGCGTCAGATTGCTCCAGCAGGTTTTCTGATTTTTTTTTGTTCTCTCACTCCTTTTCCTGTTGCCCATGGTCTTGGCAGGTTCTCCGATAAGCGGAGAGGAACAGGAATATAATCGCTGAGTAGGTGAAGGTGCTTCAGCTGACCCCGCTGTGGGCCGGTGGGGAGGAGGACCCGGGGGGAGGTGTAACACCCGGGGGAGGTGTAGCACCTGTGGCCGGCCTCATTCCCTCGCTCTGATGCAAATGTCAAGGAGAGGAGATGAGGTCATGCGGGAAAGGGAGCCGGCGAGGGGCAGACGGCGAACCCGGATCCGGCTTGTTATTAAAGGGCTGGCAGCCCGCGCCTTGACGGCTGGGCAGGCTGGAAACTGTGGAGATCAGGGGGGGCGGGTCAATCGGGGGTGAAAGGCCATCTAAGTGGGAAAGATTGACTTCCGTGAGGGTTTGTACTGCCCTAGGTTTTCAAGCAGGATTTTAGTTTACAAAGAAGAGGGGCGCTGGGGTGTTGCGACAGCTGGATCTGCGTGTGATTCCCCCCCCCCCCCCCCCCGCCCCCCAGGGTTTGTCCTTCTGTTTGGGAGCAATGATGTGCTCCTTTGGTTTCTCAAGCGTTGTGTGCCAGACGCGGTTATGGAAGCTCTTTGATTGGCTGGCCTCCAGCCCCGCGCATCATCCCGTCATCATTTCTGCACACCTAATCTCTGCCCTGACTTACACGCTACTTGTTTGTGTGTCATTTCTCGGCAGGGGGGTTTGCAGCCTTTTCCTCCTGCTTCCCAGGGCTCTGCGAGGGAAAGCCAGCAGGCATCCTGCCCATGAGCCTCTCACAACCCTGCCTGCCGGTGGCCAACGTGGGGCCCACCCGCATCCTTCCGCACCTCTACCTGGGCTCCCAGAAGGACGTCCTCAACAAGGTAGGTCGGCACAGATCGGGGGGGGGTTCTTAGCTCGCCGGAGTTCTGGCACAGCCACCCATCTGGCAAACTCGGGTAACAGGGCAGGTTTTCGAAACGCCACACCCAGTCGCACAGCACTTCTCTACGTGTGCGTTCCGCGTTTGCTCTGGGCACCTGGAAGCAGGCTGCTCTCCTCCGCATATCTTCTTGAAAAGGGTATAATCAGTTGCCCGGTGGGTGTGAGTGTGGAAAATATGACAGGGTTGTTTAGTAGGTGGGCATGCTATAAAAGCCTGAAGGAGCACCACAATGCAGGCAGCGTGCAAGCCAGCTCTGGGTCCTCACCAGTCACTCTGCTTCCCCTCAGGTTTTTATATACCAACCTCCCCCCCCCCCTTTGAACTTTCATACGGCATGTTGTAAATTACATGTTGGATCTGCCTTGACTATCACTGCTAAATCAGACTGTCGCACCCCCCCAAGCCGGTTTTTAACGAAGACACGGGGATACAGGGTAATGTGGGTGTCTCCCTGTTCCCCAGACAGCTCTTCCTCTGTCTGTTTTGCATCAGACTGTCGGAGGAAATTGGATTTCTTTTGTCAGGAATTCACCGTGGCGAATGCTGTGACCGCAGCAACATTTAAAGCTGTTTATCCGGACTGTAAATAATGCTGTGTTTAGACCTGCCAGTGAAATGTATCTCTGCAGCCGGAGCGTCAAGGATCCCTTTTTATTTGTAAAATTCCATGACATCATTCTGGAATGCAAGTGAACCGTGCAGACATCTCCTTTTAAGCACGGTTGGCTTGGTAGGGCATGTCATGTCAAGGTGATGCCGATTGCTTTCCGAACCATATCTTATTAGCTTCCCCTACCCCTAGTTCCTGTCACTGAACCTGCTGGAGGAACCAACCATCATTATACTGGTGTTACTCATAAGAGAGAAGGTCGCCTCAGGGCTATGACTTCAGGTTTTGAGGTGGAAATTCTCCAAAACAGTTTATTGCCACCCATGACCCATGAACACAAGCACTAATAGACTTGATTTCATCTGTTTGACCTCAGGACCTGATGGCCCAGAATGGGATCACGTATGTGCTGAATGCCAGCAACACCTGCCCCAAGCCAGACTTCATCTGCGAGAGCCATTTCATGCGCATCCCCGTCAATGACAACTATTGTGAGAAACTGCTGCCCTGGTTGGACAAGACCAACGACTTTATTGGTGAGAGAGGCGTGTGCTCTTGCCTATGAGGGTGCCAACAAACTTCTCGTGGATTTTTTTAGAGTTTTTTAGACTTGAAGTTCCTGCCCATATCTTCTTATGCTTCACGTTGAATCCTTTTTTGGCTCCTTCACCTTTGTAGACAAAGCCAAGGTGTCCAACTGTCGAGTCATCGTCCACTGTCTTGCGGGGATCTCCAGGTCAGCCACCATCGCCATTGCGTACATCATGAAGACGATGGGCCTGTCGTCAGACGATGCCTACAGGTAAGCCCTTTCCTGGTCTTTTAATAGTTTTTTGAAAGACAAGTCCGCATGTTCAACACATGAGAGACTGCTAAATAAATGAGCTCCCTGCTAACAGGAAATGCTGCTAATGCGAGTTTTACTTGTGCAAAAATGTTCAGAGGGCAGAACGAAAAATGATTGGCTCAAAGAGATAATCAATCAGATTGTAGAGGAGGTGGGTCCAAGAAACTAGAGGAGGCAAGACCTATGAATCAGATGTCTTGGTCCCCAACCTTCTATACATTCTTGGAGCCGCCTCCTCTACAATCTGATTGGGTATGTCTTGGACATGACGCAGAAGTCTGATTATGTCTGTGTCGGTATGCCTTCCTAGGTTTGTGAAAGACCGCAGACCATCCATTTCACCCAACTTCAACTTCCTGGGTCAGCTGCTTGAGTTTGAAAAGGGCTTGAAGTTGCTGAAGGCTCTTTCTTCAGGTCCTGGCAAGGCATTAGCTAACAGTCCAGAGGAGGAGCGTGAGTCTAAGAATGGGGAGGTTTACTGCGCGTTCCCTGGCCCTGAGTCCGGACATTTGGAGAAGAAGCTGGAGACCCCCGAGGCGGAGTCCAAGGTGGCGTCACCCACATCCCTGCAGCAGGGCTTCAATGGGCTCCACCTGTCAGCTGAGCGCATCCTGGACACGAATCGCCTTAAGCGCTCCTTCTCTCTGGACATTAAGTCCGTGTATGGTCCCAGCTCCGGTCCCCAGCGCCCCCCATCACTTGCTGTCACCCCTGTGGACTCCGAGGACGTCCCTAAGCTATGCAAGCTGGACAGCCCTGGGACCACCAATGGTGTTTGCCAGTTCTCCCCGGTTGGCGATAGCCCAGGTTCGGCTGAATCGCCCATGGGCAGCGAGTCACGGCCTAGGCAGCGGCGGAGGGGGAAGCACACCAGCGGCGGCTCGCCGGCCCGCACGCTCAGCCTAGGCTTCAGCCGCGGCACGGCCGCGCACAAGAGCCCCAGCTTGGACGAGAATCTGAAGGCCTCTCTACTCCTCAGCCTGCCGGCCGCGGGCTCCAATGCAGCGTGGACCAAGCACAGAGAGCCAGCGCAGGCCACCACGCCTGACACGCCCACGGGTGACGGACCTTGGTTCTTTGGTGCAGACACCTCATCTGGAGGCTCTGCCGCCATGCGCTTTGGAGGAGCCCCATACGTGGCGTTCGGCTGCGGCGGACTAGCGGCCAGTTGCGAGGCAGTGCGCCTGCGAGAGAAGCCCCCTGAGGCTCGGGATGGCCGGGGCAGCTGGCACGAGGAGGCCCCGCCCACTGGCCCCTCCTCTGCTGACAAACAGTTCAAGCGGCGAAGCTGTCAGATGGAGTTCGAGGAGGGCATGGCTGAGACACGTTCTCGCGAGGAGCTCGGCAAGATCGGCAAGCAGTCCAGCTTCTCTGGCAGCATGGAGATCATCGAGGTGTCCTGACCCTCAGGTCTACACACTGGGCTGCCCCTCCGCCACAAAGTTGTGGACCTTTTGGGGAACTTTGGGGGACTGGGTGGTTAATTTATAATACGGATCTATTTTTTGTCGGTTTGCGTTTGTGACTGATTCTGCGAGGCAGACATCCTGCAGAGCCCTCTGTCTGTACGTGCTCCTGGACCTTTGGTGGTGGGATGAGGATTGCAGACATGCCTGCTGAAATCCCAAGCACAAAACACACCACAAGGGGGCATACCGCTGCACGAGGTAGTTAAAGCTAATCTCAACCTGACGATGTCCGCGTCGGTGCTCTTTGAGGTAGAAATGAAGGATCGAGGGGGACAGTGCCTCCCTAGTGGCACATTTTTGCCGATCGGCGTGTGAAGGAGTGGCCAGCTGAACTGTGCCAAGCGCCGTGGCGCCATGTGCCTCCGTTGGAAGGGTGGTTAAGACACTCGACAGCCCCTCACCCTTCCCAGCTCCCTACAGTGTTAACAGTCAGTGACACGGCTGGGAGGTTTCGTCCCCTGTGACTCAGCCGGGCAGCACACCAATGTTCCATGATCCTCTTAGCTGCAACTACCCAGGTGTATACTGAGCATGCTCAGAGTAGCCGGTGACTGACGGAGGAAAGATGTGTACACACAGTACTAAGCATAAAGAGTTTTATTGCAGTTTTAATGGGCAATATTTTCCTCATGTTTTATTTATTGTATCTGTTCATTCTGGCAATGAGAAATTATAGTGTTTGTGGACCTTTCTTTACATTTTACTGTGTTGTATTTATGAAAATTTCACGTGCTTGCATACACATAACCACACACACATACAAAAATTTCAAGCAATACAAGGTTCTCTTTTCTCCCTCCTTCTCCGTGATGGAGACTGAGATCTTAGGGATTTGTTGGAAGATGAACACATTTTGTTCCTGCTCTGACAAGTCAAGATGGGGGGTGGGGGGTGGGCAGGAATCACAGCATCCTGAAGTTCCAAAGACGGCCATGACCCACCCCCTCTCGCGGTACTACTGGCAGCAGTCACATGTTTTTTTTGTTTTTTGTTTTTTCTTCAGATTTTAACCCCAAAATCCAGGGTCTTCTAGAAGGTTCTACAGATCAACTTGAAAGCCTGGTAATCAGGTCAAAGATGGCAACATGCAGTTAATCCATTTGAGCGTTGTGTTTACAGAAAATCACCAACAGATGACGGAGAGAATATAAAATTACTTTGTACTTCTCTGTTCTGCGTTGTATTTATGGATAGTATTTATTTAAAATATGGCAGGAGAGAGTGAGCATTTTTGAGAAAGAGAGAATGGAGCTCGACCTGGACGCTTGACCTGTTTTTAGATGGCCCACAAACTGTGGCAAATATGTCTGCAGGGATAATCCCACCTGCACTGATTCCTCTCCCACAATCCAAAGTGATTGAATTTAGCTGAAGGTGGGTAGATGAGCCACAGTGTATTTTCTGGTCTGGACATTCTGGTGTGACGCCCAAACAAAGAAGCTACTGGCATCTGTGATTCTCTGAGATTTTCTCACAACCAAACTTGCCCCTGGGTATTCTGGGTATTTTAGCATGATGTTTCTCAATCTCTCTGTCACTCTGGTTTTCTCCCTTTATTTCCTCTTTTCACTCAGTCCAAAGGTGGACCTGAGGGAAAGTTTTATAGTGCAAAAGCAGAAGATTTTTCTCTCCTTCCAGTGAGTTCTTTCTTTATTTTTCTTGTTTTGATGGGGTTTCAGATGACAGATTCTGAATACTGACATTAGACCTTCTCCTTATGCTGCTGTAAGTTCAGACCTGGATAGACTTTTGTTTTTTCCATGTGTGAGACATTTTTTCTTTCTTCTTTATTTTTAAAATTGTTATTATTATTATTATTATTTAAAACGTACATTATGACAAGATGCAGGCAGTCCTGGTTATTACATTTGTTATCATTGATGTTTATTATTATGATCTTGTTGTAAATAGCAACATATCTACAAATGAATGAATTTAGGAAACTTTCTAAGAGAATATTCACATACCTTAGGCTGCTTGATGCAAAAATACCTCAGGTTCTATTGAAAGGCTTTTTTTCCCTCCCGTTGTACCTGTTTTGTGAAAATGAAACAAAAATACAAACAGAAAAGACAAACGTTTGTTGCGTTTTTTAATCTTTAAATGCTGCAGAAACACTTTTTATCTCCAAGCTATATGTGTTTTTGACCCGGCATAACACAGTCCTGCGTATGCTTGTTACACAACTCTGGAATCTTAAGTCTATTTCGGAATTGACTTTCTGTATTTTCACAAGTGTGAAACTGCATCCAAAAATAGTTGTGAAGTTTAGAGAATGGTGATCTCACTTTTTCTTTATACTAATGAATCTGGATAGCAGCAGGTCACACCAAAATACACAATTCAGGCTGTCCGTGGCATGATAGAGCATTGGCTTCTGAATAAATAAAAAAACATAAAAATAATAAAGACCTATTTCCTTAAATACCCTATGTTCTAGGCCAATGTATTCACCTCAGATTATAAACCCTTATGGTATGGTCACATTACTGTGAAAAAAATGTCCAATGTCTTCAGAGTTGAGCGAAAATGGGAGTGACTGGATAATATGATGTAACGGGGTATTTCCCGTAAGCTCATGAATTGTGGTGCCTTTGGAAATACCATATGGCAAATACGTGAGAAGCATGCTAGCTAGTGGGGTATCATAAACGTCAATTGACATAACTAGTTTGCATGTACACATTAATGGTATCAGGAGTTACATATGGTGCTAATTTCTTAGCAGCAAATATACATTCTTCCAGTTTATTCAAAACTTACTTGTCATAACAATGCAAATATAATACGCATCTTCCTCCATTGCAGTTCTGTGAGATCGGGGGGTCAGCCCATGGCGCAGCAGATTTGCAGGTCAAAGTTCATAATCTCTGAGCAGAAACACCCTGTGAGTTTACTCCATTCCCAGAAGCGAATGTTCTGCTTGCTGTGTCACTGAATGCCATCAGCAGTCTTTTGTAGGAAAGGCAACACCTACCTCACCTGTGTCTTAGTTGCTCATGGACCCACAAGCATGTAATTATTCTGCTGAACCTAGACATAAAGCAGCAACCTTCTGATCACAGGAAGGGAGGCTTAGCCCAATGAGCCGCAGTCTAGCCTCTTTTGAAATCCTCAAAAGAGTAATATGACATCACATAAAATCTATGACACAAAAACAGCAGTTCCCCCTCACCTTGGACTCACTCCCAGTCTGCCATGGCTGTAATCCATCTCTATGTGGGTGGATTGACCAGGAAACAGCTAGAGACTGGAGGGTATTGGTGCACAGCCTTCTGTCTTTTCTGTGACTACATTGCCTTCCCAGGGAGGTGATAAACGATGAGCGCCAATGAGTTTCTGGAGGCAGGAGAGAATTCGCTCCCTTTCTTGGTACAAAATCTTATTTTAAGGGACTAATAGCAGTCAATGCTCAGAGCCTCCCCTGAATTTTAATTCCTAAAAACAGCGGGCTGCTTGGCGCCATTCATTTCCTGTGGTACAAAATAAATTATGATGGGTACAATAAATTTGGAACTTCAGAACCAATGAGGACAAACTTCTTCTCTTACCGTTGCCTGGCTTTGTCTCCTACTACCATTGTCTGGTCTTCTAAAAGAGAGGCGAGGGGAAGGGATGGCAAAGGGGTGCAATAAATGTCACACCATGTAATACGAGGTCATACCTTTAGAGATGTGTCAGGGTAGCCAAAACTCTAGCTATGCCATTTTTGGGAGTAATTACATTTCTTCTGTTTCCTCAGTCTTTCTTTCTCTACCCCATAAACTTGCTGGTAGTTAGAGTCCACTGAGGGCCTCTTGCTATGGTGGGAGAAGTCATTCCAGAAGCACTTCAGATAGAGCCAACAGCAACGCCCCCCTTATGTAACACTTCCTTAATCCCCTGTGGTCAAGGGGCTGTTTCTCATGAGCATTTGTTTCTCATGAGCAAATTTACCGCCAAACTTCATTTCTGTGGCATGATGTCATGGTCTGGAAAACACTGTGTTCTCCCACTCTTATAAATGTAGTAAAATGGGTTTATTTCAGCCTATGGAACTGATCAGTTTCATTTCTTCACAACTGCAGAAGGTTCTCTGGTATGTACTGTACAGTATATATATTATAATATATTTTAAGTGCTTTACATTCACCTTATTTAGTAGATGCTTGTCCAAAGCACAACCAAGCAAAAGTGAAATTAGACTGAGCTTTCAATGAATGCACAATTACTGGTGCAAGAGCCACGAAACATCTGCCAAACAAAGTAAGAACTTAATCAGACAACTATTCACATCAGCAGACAGTGAACGCAATTGACTGCTGACACACTGTATTAATAGATGCGGTTTATGGTTGAGCTCTTGTATCAGCTGAACATAGAAAGCAGTGTTATGGTAGGTTGGCTAAAGTAACGTTCGATTTGTTTGAATGGATCTTAACGCAAGGGATATCCTGCTCTTCATGAACATGAACTTAATTGTAAGAATAGGATGACGTGCTTCATAAGAGCATTGTACCGGTGGAATGGAGGAGAAGATATATGCGTCACGACCTTGAAAGACGAGTTGTCTATGTGTGTGCTGTAAATGTGCATCTGCAGGGAGCACAGCAGTTAAAGTGTGGGCTCGTAGCTTGAATGTTGTTGGCTCAAATCCCAAGACGGGCACAACTCTGGGCGTTTACTTGTAAAGATATCCATCTGGCCAAATATGCAAGTCAGCTAAACTATGCAGGTCAAAATGTGAAAAGTGTGTGATACATGAGTATAAGCTACCAAATGTTAAGTGTGCACTATACTAGAGAAGTTGTGGAAATCCATTCTCTAAAGATCGGATGGAGAGGATTACAGTTGATTAGTATGTCTCCAGCTGCCCACACTGGCTCAGGTTAACCATAATTCAGATTATAATCTATTTCTCTTATTGTTAATCTGTGTTAAATTCTGACGAATATTCTGAATGGAAAGAGGCCATCTTCATGCATATGGGGCTGTTACCATAATTATATTGTGTATGTACCATCCAGGCTGGCAATAAGGTATGATTCCTGGAAAATACTGTCGTTTCATATACGCCTTGGGTACGGGCAAGTCTAACAGAGATCAAGTTACAATTCTGCCATATAGAGACAAAACTAAAATGTACCATATGAACTGGTAACTTCTGTTCCATATATATGTTACTATTTGCCTTAGCAAAATCATTTTTGGTGCCAATCAAAAAACAAAGCAAACACTTACCCACTGCGATGCTTCTGCCCACAACGTAGCCCACAGTGTAGCTTCGAGTCTCCAGAGCTGGGGATTTAAGCACCATCCCCAACTCTGGGAGTGTGGAGTTTGCAAGTTCCGAATGTGTTTTCATGTGTTTCTTCCACGGGCTCTGGTTTCTAAAATCCTGTTATTAGGTAAATCACTTTTGAACAGACCATAGTGTGAGAGAGCGTGTCTGTGAGGCTATGAGATGAACCACCATCCCACCAGGGTGCCCCCTGCCCTCTAAACTTTGTCCCCATGCTGAATAAGTGGATAAGGGAAAATTAAAGAATGGATTTTTTTTCTCCATTGAAATTCTTTTCTGTTAATGCAAAACAGCAAAACAGTAACGCATGCAGTAACGCACGCAGTAACGCATGCCTGGAGACGTGTTTGACCGGTGCATGTATTTAGAGCATGTCATTGGCTGTAAGTACATTAAGGAAGACAAAGAGTAACATGGGAAATTTTGATAGCACCTTCAGTGTAAACCATTAATTTAATATATAACTGGACCGGGTGATTTTTAATGCTTGCTTGCATAATGTAGCTTTAATATCGTCCCAGGGGATGTTCTAAAACTACGAAGTTCTCCATAGCTCCATGCACATTACAATATTGGGGATTTTGAAATGACATACGTGTTTAATCCAGCATTTGGTTTGAAGCCCAAGACCATCCTGTGCACTAGAAAGTAAGGATGTGACAGGTATGGTTACGAAGCAGCTGTGTCCCATGTCTGTGTGCAGGGGCATGTGGACGATGGCAGTGGGTCGTTAACAGGACTGATGGCGTCCAGAGAGAGACCTTACATATAGAAGTTATGGTGCAGTATCAGCACTATGTTCCTCACTAGGGAAGGGGAAGCGATTAGTTGTCACTGTTGACACACCATAGCACAACAACATGTCCTTGGTATCTAACCTGTATGTCCCAGCAGGGAGCAGCTACTTCAGCAGCTGGGGAGAAGAGTTCGGTATCTTACTCAGAGTACCAGAGTGGTACTTTGCTGGTCAGGGATTCAGACCAGCAGTCTTTCAATTACAAGTGCACACTCTAACCAGGCCACCGCAAGCTAGCAGGAGTAACGAATACTCCTTCCAGGCCAAATTCATGTAAATAGGCGCTTTCGATTCCTTCCACACACTGGTACATGGGAAAAGTTCCTGGGCAGCTGACAAGAGTTCATGTCCCGTGCAAGACAGACGCTTTTATTTCAGCCACGCAACTGCTGACTGCATTGGAATCGCCTGAGTTTCCCTTAAAAAGGCAATCTGCAGCGGCAGGTAACCATGAAAACAAAACTGCACCATCATGGTCTGTGCGTGGCCACTGTCAGAACTCATGATGGAAGAATGTCTTAAGGGCAAACAAGAAGGCTAACATTTATGCATAAAGTGCATATAAATTTATTTCAAGGTGTAAAAGTCCCGGCCAAGACAGTCATCATCTATTGTCCTGCGAGCATGAATTTGTCCTGTGCACCAGACAAATATTTCCTCCCCTTCCTTCAAAGTCCCATCATACATAATCACGCTCATCTTCCTAGTTCATTGCTAATTACCAATCGTTAACCCTGAACCATGAGACCACTAAGATCATGCAACTAACTTTGTTTGCCCTCACTTATCACCTTGGAGTAATAAGGCTTCAAGGTGAGAATTCAACCAGATGAGCCTCAACCAATGGGAAATCAACCAATGGGAAATCAACCAATGGGAAATCAGCCAATGGGAAATCAACCAATGGGAAATCAGCCAATGGGGGATTCAAGGTAATGCCCTGAAGGTGAATCTTCTGGAGCAGAGAAGCAGTAGCAACAGTCCGGTCCTGAGGCTGAACGTTAACCTCGTACTATTTGGGGAGCAGATTATAAGCTTGTTTTGGCAAGCATGGCTTGGATTTGTGCAGCTTTCATGTGTTTATTTGTGGATAATGTATGACATTATTATAAACTGCGTTAACAACTGATTATGAAAATCAATGGCTCCATCTGAATGAAATCTCAGATGCATGGCTGGACTACAGGGTATTGACATGAGCAATTTAATACTGCCACCTATTGTTAGCTTTACAAAAGTGTACGCATTTAATTTAGCCTCACTTGGTACCTTTTTATTCTTTTCAGTATCTCTCCATTAAGTCTTCAAATCTGATCACTGAACGTTTTAGATTTTAACTCTGGTTTAGGAGCATTTTCCTGAAATGCATGTGAAGTAGCGGGTCACTCGTGTATACCCTCCCTGCGTAGCACGAAGCCCGCATCCGCAGAGCCAAGGTCAGCACTCGGTCCATCAGCGCGCCCTGGGGGACATCTGGATGGATGAGGACGGAGTGCCGACGCCAGTGGCTGGCTCGCTGATGTCCGGTTCTCTGAGGCTCTGACTCAGGTCCAGGCTGGGAGGCTGCAGATCCAATAACCTCGAGGTCTGCAGCATTTACTGCACGTGAGCGGCTCTGGCATCCTGGGCCGGATGGCGGGCAGCTAACGTGACCGCTAACGTGCTAACGTTTCTTCTGCAGCTAAGAAAACAGTGCTGCAGAATCGCAAGAAAGCCAAGCAATCTTACGGTCTAGCTGGGCCCCTCATCTAACTTTAATAGCATATAAATGTATATCTGGAGAGTATTTTTTGAGCGCAAGTGCCCTCTGCAAACCACAGCCCAATGACCTTGTAGGGCTGCAGATGCCGCTGTGTAATTTCCTCTTTCGTTGGTGGATGTATGTATCACATAGCTTCTACGGTTCCAGTGTACATTATACAGATACACACACAGGACCGAATGTGGGTTTTTGCATTAGTAATTTGCAAACTTACCTGAGGTTGTTACAATTTATGGCAATTCATAGTTTTTTCATTTGCAAATATAGGTGAAATATTCCACAAAGGCTGTGACTTTGATTTTGTTCATAAACATAATTATACCTTAAATATACACTGACTGTGGAAAACCTCACTTTGCCAGGAAAAAAAATAGGCAGATTACGATATCAGTCATTCTCCAATGGCCATTTTCAGTAAATCACCAAAAGAATGATAATTCATCCATCGTTTCTATTATAGAGACATCTGCAAATATTTCTTTGAGTTTTGTTGTCCATTCTCCTGTGCCCCCAGTGACACTCAGCTACAAATGGACACCCCTTTATGAATCTGGCATTTCAGTAGCTTCATGCTGGAAAACGTTGGCCCACTATTGAAGCCGTTGCTTGTGAAAAACATGTGAAAAAAGGCACTTCACTCCTCTTCTCCCAAAGCCGTCTTTGCCTCCTTTTTCATTACCAGTCACCATGTGTCCCCATTGACCTGGGCTCCCTCAGCTCCCCGGTGACACGGTGACTCAGAGTCCTACTGAGATTAGATTAATTTTTCTGCGTCTGCTGTTTTTTTTACCTTTTCTTTTTTTTAAATGAAAGCAAAAAATGGAAGTCTACCACAACCTTGCATTCATTATTCATGTGATTAATGGGCGATGTCTCCATTTTAATGCTCTTTAATGGTTTTTTATGAAAAGCAGCCAGTGTCTATGAATAAATGATGTGAGTTGTGCTAAGGCAGATTCCTCATACAGACAGCTTCCTACGCTGTAACCAGTAAGTCGATTTACAGAATATTGCACAAGCATATGGACTTGGATCCAAATGCTTTAATCTAGTGCAATAAAATACCTGTAAAATATGAACTGAAAGAGTATGACATATTTCAGAGCCACTGTCACCAGATGAATTATGTTATTTTTCTACATAAAATATATCTACATGTTTCATGAACAAAGAGGCCAAAAAGTATGTGAGTAAATGTTCTTAGTTTCACACAAATGCTGTAATACAGCCTCACAGTAACATAGCTGCTTTTCCTGTCCAAGGACTCCCAGTCTGTTCTTCCTATGTCTTTGTGGGTTTCACTGGGTGCACTGGTTTCCTCACATGACCAAAAAATCATGTGATTTTAGTGAATATGTATCTTTAAAACCTTGCTTGCAGTGTGGACATGAATGTAGCATTCTGTCCAAGGGCGGAGCTAGAAATTCTGGGCCCCCTGAGAAAATGTCACCTTGGCCCCCCTTCAGGGGGGAAGGGCAGGTCTTTTATACCTTAAGACATGACTTTATTTCTGGACCCACTGCATATCCTACTTCACTTTTTTGGAAAGACTTCTGCATTGACGTAGTGATTTAGGAATGAATGGAATTTTATGACAAATCACCTCCGAGATTATGCAGAGACAGCTGGGGGAAAGCAGTAATAAATAATAAAAGGTTGTTCCAGCATTTCCTGACCTCATCCAGGTAGGTATGAATCCTGGAAAATAGTGTAGTTTTATATGCATTATGGCTACTTCATAAAATATATATGCAGGTCTGACAGAACAAGGGCTACAGTATGGGTTAGAACACTAAAGGGAATGCAGCATGATAAAACCCCCATTACTGTTATGTGCTATACAGAAAAATTGGAAATTTAGGGGGGTGTGAGGAAGACCAATCAAACGAAAATGTGGGGCTGAACCTCAAACATCCAGATATCTCACAAGACCAATCCCATCTGTGATGCTGTTTACCTGGTGATGCCAGGCTATACCTGATAGAGCTCTTAATACCTAAAGATGCAGTTTAAAATCTTCCCAAGAGCTGCATGCGGAGCTGGTGCAACGTCAATAGAAAGGTCAAATTAACTATCAATCAAAGCATGTTCTTTCAGGAGTAGGACATTGAAATGAGAAAGCTAACACAGCATTACATCCTTCAGTAAAATTCAGAGAAACCTAATAGGGCATGCAGATATTCCTTAGTGATCTTATTTTTCTGAGTTTGAAGGCTGTAATGAATAACGAATGATGGAGACTCATAGATCAGAATGACATCAACCTTCCTGACAGATGACACTGGTGTTCTCTTTTTAAGGCCAATGTTTACAATTTATCATCTGTTAAACCCCGCCAAACGTGTTTTTATGACTCATAGCATCTCGGAGTAATATTTTTCATCTCTGCATTTCGTAACATTCATGCACATGTTTCTTAACAGGCGAACAACAGCTACAGGGGCTCATTTTTCCCAGGGTCTGAAACAAGCATTATTCTGGCGGTTCAATTCAGAGGAGGAAGAGAGCGGATTTTAAAAAGGACGCTGATGCAGAGGGCGGCCGGATGTGTGGATCGCAGCGGGACACTGCCGGATGAGACTGAGTCACCCCTGCAATAAGGTCACCACTCGGAATGAGCTGATCTGGACTCTCTGCCCTGCTGCTAGCAGATACAGTCATATCAGTGAGAGGCTACAGATCAATAGCAGGATACGTTTCAGGAAATGACCTTGCTGGCCCCAGTTAAAATCCCCCCCCCCATCTCTCCCCCCAGGAGATCATAGCGGGCCAGTGTATCCCTGCCTATAAATGTGTGGGAAGTCCAGTTTACATTATCATTATTTATTGTACATCGTCACAGATGGTTGACATGCTCTTTCCTAATTGACTGATGTACATTTCACTGTAAATGATGAAGAAGGATGTTTAAAAAGGATGTTTGTACTTTGAATGGGTGGGGTTTAACGCTGGAATACGTTGGCAAGAGGGTATCATGGTGAACAGGTACACACGTCATAGCAGAAAAGCTTACCATGGCACTTATAGTACACTTGAGTCACCTGATCTTATGGCCGTGTTGGTCCTTAAAGGTTTAACCACTGAGGTCACCTCAGCTTGCATCAGTGTCCTGCAGGAAAAAGTCTTTACACAGATTAATCTAAGGGACAAGAAATTATTTGGTTAATTTTAATATCCTCTGATTTAAATAACAAACCTTCCCCTACATTCACACCAATGTTTAGTTGTTTCACTGACTGTTGTCACTTTATTTGAAATCCGTTTTTGGAAATATATTAGTTTAACACCTGTTTCAGGTCTTGAACAGGCAACCTTGATTTATAGGTGAAAAAAACACTTTCAGCATTATGTTAGGGTGCATGACTTATGGCACAGGTTATTAAAGTGAAGTAATTGTCACTGGGTGGCAGTGTGGTTCATTTGACACTCCTAGTTCACACCTGGTAGTTTTAGGACTTTGAATCCCATCTCTGCCTTGTATGACCTGCAGATTGGCCTTGGCAAAATTGGGCCGTGCGTTTAGTTTGTATGGACTTTGCATGTTTTGCCTGCGTTGTGTGGGTTTCATCCTGTTTGTTCAAAAAAGTGTTAATTGGTGACTCGAAATTTCCAATAGCGTGTGCATGTGCCCTGACCCTAACCTGGGTCCCAAAAATAATTTTTCAGGAGCAAGTTATAGAATTGTGGATTTGGACTACTTAATGGTAGACAGTGCCCCCTTGTGTAGTACAAAAGCATGACACTGTCCGAGCAGAAATTAATATTATGCTATGGTAGCTCATAGCCCAGTCTCGCTAAATCTGATTGGACCATATAGAGATGAACGGCAATGACACATTCAAGCGTCACAGTCAGTATGAGTAAGACTTCTATTCTTATCGCGCTCTACATATAACCGTCAGTGTTATTTGTAGAATCGTGGGGACTGAAACATACCTACACAAATCTTGCAATGGCCATTGAAAAATTCACCCCCAGCCATAGAGGAAAATATTTGTGTGTGAAACAGCAATTATTTTCTACCGAAAAGGAAAGACAGGACAGTGACACCTGCCCTGGGGCTAAATAATGATGGTCATTCTCGACACGCTAATAGGCTGTCAGAGTGATAGATTGGGATAACTGGCTCCGTAGGCCTGTTATCTACTTAACCATTATAAACCCACATATTCATTTTTGCTTCACTTTACATTTTCCTGTTTAATTCATTTTAATCAATTTTTATCTATTTCCAATTTATGGCCCTTATTAAATACTTCACTTAAAAATTGGCAATATTTTTACTAATCATAGTATCGTCTAGTGTTTCGAGTTCCATAAAGAAATATAGCACAACATAACGAACAAATGGTATAATAATTCAATACAACTACTACGTCCCAGCATATATAGCCTAATTACGGTAATTGAATATGCCAGAAATAAACTTTCATATCTCGCCATTGATTGGATGTCTAAACCAATGCTTTATGGGACTGCGTGTGCGTTAGTCCAAAAGTTACTTATGCAAGGAAGCACTGACGCGTCAAATACTATGGCTGGAACATTTATCTTAGAATAATTAGGAAAGCGACTACAAGCCCGAGTGCGAACTACAAATCCCTGCGTGCTTCTATGCTCAGGTCGCCCTGCGTGAGACGGTGCACATCCCGGAGAGGGAGGGTCGGCTCTGTGTTTACTTCCTATATGTGGCAGAGCTGGAGCGCAGGAGTGGTAAGGCGAGCGGCTCTGGAGCCGATGCGAGGGTTCATGACCGAGGGCGAACGGGCGGTGACTCGGGACTCACTCTTTCCGGCCTTACGATCAGTGCATTGGAGGAGTGAGCTATACCTCATCGGCCGGCCCGCAGATTAAGGCCGCCGGACCAGCACCGAGTCGGTCGCTTTTCCCTGCGTCGTTTTAACCTCAAAGTCAATGCAGCGCTTCCTCCGCCCGCCCCAAGAGCAGCGCCGCCGGTCCGGCTCCCACGGGCTGCGGTGCTGTTAGGCTGGCGGTGCAGTACTGAAATCGGAAGATCGGCACCTTAGACCCCGGACGAGAAGGACCGCTGGGGAGGGGGTGCATCTCCACCTTTAGGTGCATTTATCCTCTCAGCAGCCATGGACTGGTTAATGGGGTGAGTAAACGGCTTTCCCCGCAGAAGCTACTTGAATGTCACTCTGCCGTAATAAATGTCAGTGGTATCGGCGCCGGTGCGGTGTCCTGACAGCCGAGGTAGGAGCGGCGTCTAGACTTTGTCTCCTTATTTATTGTCACCGTCCTACTCCCGATCGTCATGTCATCCACTACATTGAAAACCCACATTGCTTACTGCACGAAGACAGTGACCTGATTGCGATTGCCAAGGAGTGCGCGTGAATACACTAGCGCGCACCACGCATGCATTTGTGTGTAGTGTGTATGTGTGTATATATACTTTGCGTATAAATCTGTACACTCTGTGCGTCTATGGTTTATTTATAGTGCATACTAAGCAGGGTGCTTGTCGTGCCGTGTACTTTCTTGTGTGCCAGCCTTTGCACAGTGCGTCCTACTGCGAGATGTTTATTACTATCCGGCCAAAAAGCACGTTTGCAACTTTTCTGGTGTTAAAAAAAGTTTCTTGATCAAACCGATAAACGTATTTGTTCTTTTACCGGCGCACATATGGATACTGGTGCTAAGGAAGTAGATACTGTTATTTCCAGCGCCGTTCAGCTTTTATTTCGCGGCGACGTGCGGTGGACGCGGCGACCTGTCAAGTTATTTTTGATTTTTGCTCGAGTCATGAACGACTTAATGCATCGAAACTATTTCAAGCCGCTTATGAGTATATCTGCACCTCCCATGTGTATACTAATTATGTGAAATAATAATTTAATAATACTGCTGTTGTGAGGTGCAGTTAGTTCTAACTGCTGAGCTTTTTGCCCATTCACTAGTTAACAATGAACAAGTCAGCCTGGCGTCAATTATAATTAGCGTTATTTGCTATTCTTCTTCTGCATACTTAACATATTTAAGTAAAGCCATGTCTTAGTGGTTTCATGACTCCTCTTGATTAATTTAGCTCCTTTCTGCTGTACCTTAACGATCTCAGCCTCTCCATGAGATTTGAAGATGTTTATTGAAGTTCATTTCGATGGTTGGAAAGGTCTTGCCTCGTGTTACGTTATTTAAATGACTGTGAATACCACTAGTACTATGCTGAATCGGCGTCCCTGTCCAGTCTCCTTGTGGCACCAAGACGCAAACTCCTTCTGGTCACTGCTCATAAGTAATGTCGAAGGGGTGCCTAGGATGGGTAACTCTTTGTTCAGGTAGAAGTAAAGCCATGGGACAATAGAGAGATCAGCATTGTGGCATGTTTGCACAGCTGCTCTGTCTCCTTAAGCACTTTGCTTTCACTCGTTTTACAATGATCTCACTTCAGTGGCATGGAAGTAGTGGTCTGGGTGTCAGTGGCTCAGTTGAATTTTATTTAGGTGGGAAAGTTCAACCTAGAGAACGCCTTCACAGATTGGTTTTAGGATTTATAATTTCGGACAGGAAATGAACCGGCTGCTCTTTTAGCATAGCATAGCATGTTAGTCTTGAGGGATTGGCAGTTAGTACTGCAGCATACATATGGCATATGTGAGATATGCTTAGTGTGTAGACTCTATGTTCTCGCTGTTTGTGTGTGTTTGCATGTTTGTGCGACACCCCCATTCCACCCTTCATCCCTCGGACATCCAGCTTCAGGTGTGCTGTTCGCTCCCAACTGCCCCCCATTGAGTGTGATTGAGTGCTTTGCGATTGGCTGTAAAGCCTTCCTTGCTGCGTGGGACACATGTTTTATTTATCTGCATCCGACTCATTATGCTTCAGGAAGAGGCCCTGTGCTTCCTGGGATGCGCTCTGAATCAATCCAACCGTGAATGGACAAGAGGTTATTAAAAATGAGCTGATGGGATCTTCGTTTGATATGTGTACTGGAATGGCCTGGTCTTTCTGTGTTTATCTGCAGTGTCTGGTTATGGCTGTACAGATATACAGATAGTGTCCTGGACAAATTGTGCAGTAAATGATGCAAACTTGGAACCGGTAGAGTGGCTCTCTCAAATGCAACCCGACAGTAACAGGAGATTTGGCTTTCATTCATAAAGTAATATCTGCGGTCATTTAAAGCTGTAGTGATGAGGGATTTTAAATATTTACTTCTGTAAACGTGACTCTCCCTTCCATTACGCCGTCTGGCCTGAGACATTTTTGAAACCCGTTATCAGGTCACAAGCAGAGTGCGGGATCTCTGAAAATTACAGCTCTTTACGCTTGATTTTAGCGTCATTTCACTTCCATATTGAGATGCGTGTAGTGAGTGGTTTCCATTTTCAGACTTCTTTCAAAATTTTTCGTTTTCTATTTTGAATCATTTAAAGGGGCTTCGCTCACTATCCTTTTGCCGCCCACCTGTCCATTATGCGCCGACGTGGTGGAGATGGCAGCTACGGAAACCAGCTGCGGTCAGCTATCTGGCTGACATTTAGGACTGACTGATTTGTACCCTGAAGTACGGTCACTGCTCCCCATATTATAATGCATGTGCAGCTGTCGTCTCAGGTGTGAAACCTGAGCAGATGTACCCAGGAACTCCGAGAAAACCTGCTGTTTTAACTAATCTTTGCCCCCTTGCACTGTTCTTAGGCTCCTTTTGCGCAGTTTATTTAGGCCTTGTATTAATAAATGAAAATGACACATAGTATCATACAATGTAGCTGCTATCGCGATATAAACCTCAAGACAACTGAGCGGTGAAACAAAACCATAATGGTTCATTTTTCTTTTAGGGACAGAATGATATTTTATATGGGTGTTTTGTCCTTCATTTGTGCTCTTTTTTTTTTAGTAAAGAAACAGTGTTGCTATTTTTAGCAGGGTCGTATGACATGGACTGGGCTCCACAAAAGAACGGGAATCATTTTTAAGAGGAAAGAGAGCAGGCTCACTCTGTCATTCATGCAGAGCTCGCATCCACATCTTCGCTGGACGGTCAGTGAGAGGTCCCGTTCATAACCTACTAGGCTACGTGATTTTGGTGTGGGGCAACAGGCCCTGGGAGTCTGGTTACCCCTTCATGTGTGACTCTCCGGTGACTCTAGGAATGATTCCCACTTTCGGTAGCAGACAACTTGAGAAATCAGCACTGAAGACAAAAGTACCGGCCTGCTAGCAGGGAAAGGTCCCAAGCAAATCCACTCTCCAAGTCTGCTTCCCTCTAAATTGAGGAACATCCATTTTCTCAAAATGGAAATTAGTTAGAATTTGGTTTAAAAATTATTTGCATCTTATTTCCATGGAGAGAGAGGTTTCCATAATTATTTTTTTGAAATAAAACAAAGATTTGAATTTGACGTGCCTTGACATTAGCATCTGCATTGTGTCTTGGCTTTTGAATCAGCCTTTTATTTTCATACGCTTTCTTTTTTTTAGGTGCATGCGCGAATTTACATTTAATTGTGTTGGGCCCCCTATAGATGCCCCCCCCCCCCAAATTTAATTGTCTGGCCGCTTTGCACTTCCTGGCCCATTTCCCATCAGCCTCTGGGGCTCGTGCGTCAGCCCTTTCGGGCGCATAGCTGGGTTGAGGCCTCCGCATCTTAGCGAGGCGAGGGCGCCGGGCCGTGTCAGACGGAGCAGAACCCGAATCGGTGAACATGCCGTGTGATCGCCCTAAATGCCCATTAGAATGTTGTACGGAGAAGCAAGTGATTCGCAGGAAGCGTATAGTGACATGTCCCTATTATCCGCTCCACAGAGATGACGTTTCTTGTTTTTGTGGTTTATTCCTGCCTGTGCTGTTGTGCCATTGAGCAGATACACCATAGCTTTGAAAGGAGATGAAGTAACTAAACAAACACCCATGACATCGGCTGTTGCAAATAAGCATCAATATGGATCATAGCAGGAGG
>JABFEB020000020.1:5230075-5255528 GCA_019775895.2 Stomatorhinus ivindoensis | reverse complement strand
TTCTCGTGACTTCAATTTTGTGCCCCCCCCCCCCCCCCCAAATCAAGGGAGCACTTCTTTGAAAGCCCTGTTATTGTTGGTTGTGCTCTTAATATCCCATTCCAGATGGTTGCTATTTCTCTCTTTCTCTTTCCCGGACGGCCTCTTGTTTAGGCTCCCTCAATCCCTAGCGTGACTGCAGGATGGCAGGTGTGGGGAGACGGTATCTGCCCTGAACCCAGATGGGAGAGGAATGCAGGCCAGGCAGGGAGTGCATTATCTCCCTGGGATTCTTCCAGGTGCTGTTTTGAAACGGGTTGGGGAGTGACATTTTTTTTGAGGAAAGAAATGTTATCATTTTATTCTTGCTTTAAAAAGTAGCACAGTGACCAAGCATCCCATGGCCCCAGCACTTGTTGGGAATGCTGGGAATTCTGTAAAGCGTGGCCCAAGAGCCCAGTGTCCCCATGCCCAGGGCTTTTGTGTGTTGCGGGCTGTATCCATGGCAGCCTTTGGATTGCAGTCATGCAGCCCCCAATGCGCCTTGCAGCTGGAGGGGCAGCGCTAAATCATTCCAGTTACTAACCTAATTACCTACAATTACCTCCCCTAAGCTCAGCACTCATCTTCCTGTCCTGGAGGTAGAGGGGGGTCTATTTGGTTCATGATAGTTTTCAGTGCTGATGCAACAGGACCAGTAAATAATGTTTTTGTGTGGGAGGTGGGAGTTTTGTCTCCTTTCTTGACCCTGGAATGAGAGGTGATTTTTCAGGCCCAACCTGTTTGGCTAGACAGCTGGGAATTGAGGTCACAGGATGTTGTTTTCTTTTAAACTCAGAAAATGATCAAAAGCCCAAACCTTGATCCATTACTGTTACCACATCATCACACTGGAACTGAGTTTTCTCTTTTGTTTAAGGTGCTGGTTAATTTTACATTATGTGTTACGCTAGTGTTACTCTGCTGGAAAGCCTGTGTTCCCTGGTAACTGAGTAACACAGCACGTTATTCTTGTGGATGAGTGAAGTAATTTCTGGGAACTGTTCCGAGATCAAGTTTTGCTCTGTCTTTGTAATCCGTGACACTTCCATGTAGTTACTTTATGAATGAGGAAAAATTAGACAGTTTCTTAACTTTTTTGCACCACATACTATGCAGAGGAAACCACGGCAATAAATAGTTATGACACCATGTGATTATTGTTAAAGTTCAGATGTGACCTCTGTGTAACTTGATGAAAGACAGAGAATGAACGAATAAGGAGTCATGATTGGAATGGAGAGAGAGCGGAAAGTGGGGGGTTGGATTTCCAGAATTCAGCCCATATAAGAATGAAATGACCTTGGAGGACCAGTGTCCTGACGTTCATGATGGAATCTGTGGACGTCACAAGGAAGAGCTAGTCGTTATTTTGCCTCTGTTTTTCTATACATGCACTTTGTAAGATTTCATGTGTTGATATGCTATTTTTGCACGCTGAAGAATTGTCACGGTAGCATCCCCTGAAAGGTATCTGGAGTTCTGAGATGTCAGGGGAACGAACAGGGCCCCCCCGCCCCATCTGCTCTGCCTGCCATAGACTTTCCAGTAGATAGGAGGGGGCCTGACCTGATCCTGGTCACAGCAATCGAGCTGCTGCCGGCTGCCCCAAACTCTGGTATCATGCAAGTTGCGAAAATGACAGTCTACCCACATGCTCCTCTTTCTGTTAACAGGTCGTCCGAGTCGGGGGGGGGCTAGGCGACAGTGTCCTGCTCTTGTAGAGAGAGGGTCCCGCTTGAAGAGAGGGGAGGGGACGAAAAGGGTTAGGTCAAAGTTGACGTGCACATAGCCCTTCAGAGTGAATAAATGTCATGATGGGGCCACGTCCCATGTGTGGCGCTCTGCGTCTCTTGGCACTGCTGCTCACACTTCCTTGTGACTCGACTGACCATGACCATCTCCGTCACAAAGAGCTGCTTGTTATGCAGCAGCCGAATCCCAGCTGCTGGCTGACGTCTTAAAGACCTGGCCTCAGATTTATTACCACCCCCCACCACCATAACCCATATGCAGAATGTTTCGACGGAGTCCTAAAGGTCAAGTCAACATCTTAACAATGGTGTGCCCCAAACCCCCCACCCACTTCTACTGGCGGAGTATGTCTGGGTGTGGAAAGGTGCTTTCAGTCGTTGTCATCACCTGCGTGACGTGGACTGTGTGACTCCGACGTCTTGGCATGCCAGACCATGCTACCTTCTCACTCTTCAGTCTGGGTCTACTGAAACCAGCACCTTTTGCTGTCTCGCTCTGTCTTGCTGCACGTTTTGGGTTTAAACCATGGTTTGTGCCATGTCAAAGTTGTTTCTGGTCCTTTGACATGAAGCAGCCATTTTCACATTGTCAGTGAGTCACATAGAAGGGTTTGAACCTGAAGCCAGGGGTGTTATAAAGTGTAGTTATGTTAGGTGATCACAAGTGCTGGAGGATGCAGTTGCTTCGGAGTTTCTTGACTAAGCAGTACAGGTGGGAGCTTATGGTTTTAGCAGGTGGAGCATTAAGGAACTGAAAAGACTATACACCTGTAGAAATCATTCATTCAGTTAACAGGGACAGGTGTTTTCACTGTAAAATTGACTGGGTTTATTATTTTTAGCCCCCTTGGCATATGTTTTTGGAAAATTTGTGTGTGATGTGTTTCGATAAAGGGCAATGTCCGAATGCTTACCATACTTGAGGCGAACCGTTTCTTTCCATTCTAAGTACAGTACTGTACAGTTATTTCATTGTGTTGCATTCACAGTACAGTACGTGATATTTGTGTGACGAACTGCCCTTTGTCTTATCTGTAATTGACCGCCCGTCTTACTCATCGTCCCGCTTTTATTGTCGCAGTTTGTGTGTAAACACGACCCGAATCCGAATGCGCGCGGCTTGTTGCTCACCCAAACCGCACGATCCCACATGGTCACATCGCGCATCCTCCAATCAGCAAACGGAACGCGGCTGTCTTCCCGCCTCCGCCTCCCGAAGCCCCACCCCCATTGTCTAGGTCCGCCGCTCGGCCCCGGGGGACTAAAACGAGGAGAAGTGAAATGCTGGCGTTCATAGCGCGCGCACAAGCTGGCGTTTACCATGGTTGGTGACCACTGCACCTTCGGAGGAGACAGCGCCGTTCAGCTTCCCAAAAGAACTACTAAGGGCGGATTCAGTTGTAAAATGGTCCTGCAGGCTGTCGGGAAAGCGTTGAGGTGAACCACGCGATACTTTTTATTAATTTCCTTATGTTTTGTTTAACACTTTTTTTTCCTTCGGGAGTGGGACGGGACGGTTACAAAGTAATACGATATTAACTGCATGATATTAAAGAGGAAAAGAAACAAAATAGCAGTTTTCTGTAGTCATTCATATAGATTTTCCGATATGCATTTAATTTAAAAACACTCTTTTTGTTTAACACGTTGTGCTTATTATGCATGTGTGCAGACGTTGGTTATGTATCTCGGTAATCTCATTGTTTTGGACAGTATCTCCACGGCACTTTTTCGGATCACTTCCTGTACCGACTGCACTGTGTATTCTTTCTTGTATAAGAATTAATATACAACTAGATTTTAGGATGCTTTTCTATTTTTTGATTGGGGTCTTTGTGGAATATACATAAACCTTTTACAGTGTTAAATGCTACAAAAAAAGTTACATTCATAATTCGTGTGGTCTTTTAAAACTCCTCATTCTCGAGTAGCTTGTTATGATTTATGATTCTGTGTAATGGGACCATTGTGACGTGCTTTGTTCCTCCTATTTTCCGTCTCGTTTCACTACTGTAATAATTTGGGGAACAGACTAAGCGGGGATGGGGGCGCCGATAAAACTGTTTTACCGATCTTCTTTCTTATTACGAATATCGTTCATGGTCATAAATGCTACTATAGATGACACTTAAATCAGTATTATAGAGTTAGTGAAGCTGTTAACCTGTGGTTTTATGTAATTTAATATCTAGTAACGTCCATTCTAAACAATTGATATCAAATATCTAGTGGAATGTACTTCAGTTTCTGAAATAGCAGTTTTAGTGTGAAGACAAACACACCTGTTTTAAGATTTTTTTTTTTTTTAAAGACAAAAGTAGCCAAACCTGCTGTTTGAGCTATTCATATGCATAAGCTCTGGTCTTTGTGGTGATGTTTGGAATGTATCATAACAGTGCTGTACTTAAGATGTGTATGACTTTGCTCTGTTGTGGTTCTGACTGAGGTGTGTAGGAGCTACAACATGCATGATGCATCAGAACTGTTGCCTCCTGTCTATAATGGCTCAGCCTTTTCAAGAAATTCACTAAATGTGGATTTGTGCTGTGTTCCAGCGCACACACCAGCCACATGCAAATACTGTTAAGTGTTTAGTTGATGTTAAAACAAAAAAAAAAAGTTGGAAACACATTTCTCTCTCCTTAGTGCCTCTGACTGTGGAGCCCAAACAGTGTAAATCTATTAGTTTTTGTTTGGTCTCCTCATGCACACACACACGCACATTGTGGAATCAACACGCGCAGCCTGCACTCTCCCCCAGTGTTAAATTTCACTGAGTGTCACTATGTGTGAGAGGCTCACGCTGCCTATAAACTTGATCAACCAGAGCTGAGGCTTTTAAGGAGTTTCCAGGCCCCAGGGAAGTGGATTGAGCCAAGATGTCCACGGGTGAAGGTGTTTATTGTGGAGACGCAGCGTGACGTTCGTCTCCGACACACAGGTGTAAATGTTCATGGCTGGGGTGGGGGGGGGCTGCGTTATTTAAAAATGATCTGTGAAGGAGTTCGAGGAAAATACGGCATGCTGGGTCTGACATGATGCCCTCGGGTTACAGTGATGGTTTCAGAATTCCTCCCCCTATTGGACAGGGCAGCTCAGTGACACCCTCTTGGGTATAAGTGGCTAATGTCCGTTCTGGCCTTCCTTTGTTTTTGTTTCATGTGATAAAAAGCACCAGCAGCCCAACCATGAAGAGTTGAATCCGTATCCATGACCTTCTTGTTGTGTACTAAACTAGGCTGTCAGGTGATCTTGTTTTTTTTTTGGACACCTGCCTAAATCCTAACAGAGAATGCTGATAAACTAATGATAAAACCATGGTATTTCAGGCAAAGCAAGTGAATTCTTTCAAAACTGTAGCCAGATTCCATTGTAATTTAATTACCATAGAGTTGGTCGTATTTTATTTTCTGCCTAACTCCATGACTAGTGCAAATGAAACAAAGCCACTTTAAGTGCTTGTCGTTGTTTAAGCTTTTGAGTGAAATGTCACAATACAGATTAACCATTTTAATGTAACCAAACAAGACTGTGGGTTGTGTAACAGAGCTTGAATTGGTTTTAGGTGGTGTCCAGCCCCAGGTAGCATTTGCCATAAAGGTGCCAAGATAATTCCGGCGGAGCGCAGAGCCTTGTTCTTTCCATGACTGTCATGTATTCAAACTCGTAGCCATCTGGAAACATGGACTGTTAAGCTGTTGGTCAGAAATATTCAAACAAAACATAAGAGAACAATGTGAGCGATTGCATAATATGGCAATAAAATTTGGAATGCAGGTTTGCAGACCAAAGGGCTGTGGAAAGTGTGCTTGTAAGAATACGACGTTCAGGCAGTAATAGGTCGCAGCGTTTCCCAACGCAGTCCCTGGGGAGCCACAGACGGTCCACCTTTAAACGTGGACTGTCTGCGGGTCCCCAGAGACTGGATTGGCAAAAACGGGCTTGGGGATTGGCTAACGCTTAGTCCATGATGCAGTTGTTTGCCGCTTGAGGTTGCTGTATTGAGCAGACAGCTTTTCATTGGGTCACTTGTGCAGTTACATTGATTCTCAGTGTGAGCTTTCTGAGATGAGATCAAGCTGACGACACAGGATTTTCAGTGTGGTAACGCAATTAAAAACAGACCTCAGATCGCTCAGAAGTCCAGTTTTTATGGGATTTGGTTTTAAGGACTGCAAATACGTCCAGATTAATTTTAAAAAGGCTAAGTTAATGTATGTTCAGTCAATTCTGATTTTGTTTTTTGGCACGATTGCATTGCGTCCATGTGGTGAGGCTTTACTTCTGAGTACTGAGAAGCGCTCTTATAGCATACGGTGGATTTAGCAGACCTTATAGCTGTATGTGTTTTTGAGAAAATTTGGGTCAAAACCCAGTTTTCCAAATAGAGATCTGCACTGGCATCCATTTAAGCAACTAGAACTCGCTATATTGTGACGCTGTGCACGAAGGTCCTTTTTGGCCACGTTACAAATGTTGGCAGTGTAGGACAGATCTCCAGGTCTTTCAGAGCTTTATAATGCCATTGGCTGACCTGTCTGAGCTCCCTCTATTAACAAGGGCTTTGTTTGTACGTCAGCTTGAGTCCCACTCTTCTCTTCCCCTCCTAAATGGCTTGACTCAATGCAACACACAACAGTGATTCCAAGTTCATTTCCCTTCTGTGAAGTCCGTGCATTTTGTCGGGTGCCTTGTCAATCAAATCATGGACTTGTAATTTTCTCTGCGCCGAAGGAAATAGTTATGCCGTCGTCTGCCTTTTTTGGTTGCTTTGCTGAATTATTCAGTTTTGCAAAGTGATTTCCCACTCCTGTGTGTAATTTCTCTTTCCCAGAAAGCTCCACCTTTCCGAAATTGTGTGGCACATGGCAAATTCTTGAGCCATTGGTTTATTTTGGGAAAAGAGCCACTCCTACTCGGCCAGAAGCAGTGGTGCTCCATCTCCTGACAACCTGGTGATGTTTCCTGGGAGGCTTTGGCCTTAAAAGGCATTGTCTGCCTCTACTCCCGAAGCCAGTGATTTCAGCAAGGCTGAACCTCAGTGCTCCTCTGCGTAATTCTTGGAAAGAACTTCCTGGGCACAGGAAGCCTGGACTCACCCAGCAGACTCTCCTCCTACTTTGTTTAAATCACTCAGTATTTCAGTGGGAATTAAAGTTTACTGCTTCTCTGTGTTCATGGGGGTTTTGGCGAAAGCAGGACTGGGCCTTCATGGGCTCATGACAGACTCGCAGCTTTTGTGTTCAGTGTGGAGAATGACTCGCTCCTCCACTCTGCTCACCGCAGTTCTGCCACAGACGTGTTGCTGGGCGTACGCGAGTAACCGGGAAGCGCCGTGCGCGCTCTGTTGCTCTGCCCCTGAGCCAGCAGGCTGGGACACGCTCTGAAATCCTGCCCTAATCCTGCTGGAATGTGGGCAGTGTGCGTGTTTGCAGGCGCGTGTGTTTGCGCCCATCTCTTCGCTGTTTACACTTAAAGGTCTGCAAAGACCAGACCCGGGGTCAGATCCTCAGTCCCCTTCCCAGTGAGCCAATCTGGTGGTACAGACTGATTACTCGAACTATTTATCTTGGAATTTTTTTGTCCTTTTCTAGATAATCTACACCATGTCATATAGATGTAACTGGACCGGACCCAGATGACACGAAATCACAGAAACACTAACCCCTGTTCATTTAATTTGATCTGTGTTCGAAAGTGATTTTCCTCTTGTCTGGAGCTTCCTTGTTAATGTGTTAATGTGCTTTGCCCCCCTTGGCGCGGTTGTGCTAGCTTTTCGGAGCTACTTCGTGGATGATGGTGCTCTGCTCTCTGTTCCCGCGACCGCGTGAGGCAGCAGCTGCCAGGCCCCCTTTCACTCGCCCACCAGGTGGTGTCCGCAGCTGCCCCGCATGCTTCTTCATTGTCTCCGCTCAGCATAAGAGCTTCTCGACCAAACCGCGTTCGTTTATGACCGCAGCAGCACAAGCAATGCTGACATTTTAACAAGGATGTTAAATTAGTTTGCCAAGTTTTTAATCTAGCAGTAGAGCTTATTTTCTATTAAACTGTCTTGCCTCAAATGGTCGTTCCTCGTCCCTTTCACTCTCCTGCAGCTGTCTGTATTCTTTGGGCGGGGGGGGGGCATTGATACAGCTTCTTGGCTCAGTGCTGGGTCTATGCGTGCCTCCAGAGTCGGCTGTCTTCCTGGTTTCAGCGCTGTCGGTTTCCAGGAATTGGGAACCATTGGAGCGAACAGGAAGTTGCAAGAGACTGCCAAGAACACTTGGGGGAGTGTGGTGGTGGTGGTGGTGGTGGGGGGGTTGTTGTGTTTAGGTGGAGAAGGTGGAGTCTGGATAGCAGGGTCAGTCAGTGAACTATAAATTTAATCTGAGGAGTGTCCTGGAATTCTTTAATGAGTATTATTTTGTCCTCAAACTCGCACACGGTAGCGGGGTCAGGGAAAGACGACGTGGAGTCATTTCAAGTAAGAACACAGTTGAGCTGTTCAGGCATAAATCGTTAGGGGGGGTGTTTTGATCTGGCTTTGTGGGCTGTAGTGGGTCACGTGTCGAGTCTGCGTGATGGTGATTTTATTTGCAGAACAAAATCAATCCATCTCACAAATTGCTTATCTGAGAAGCAAATGCAAGTGAAAATTAATAAATTAATAATCCACCTTATTTAAAGAAAAACACTTGGGGTGGGGGGGTTGTAACAACAGTCTTGGTGGAAAAACGACTGAGTCCCAAAACGACCCCGTTTGGACAAATGAACGGCAGCTGATTGCAGGATATCTGAAGGCCCCTTGTTGGTTGTCCTGGCATATGCAGGTTTTTTTTTGGAGGGGGGGGATTTAGGGGGCTTGGCCCTGGCAGTGTACATGGCGGGAGCCTGTGGGGGCCAGGAAACACAAGCTGGGCATCTGTGTGAAAAGACAGGCCAGAGTTGTTGGCTGGGCGCTCAGGGGTGTTGGCTGCAGGGTACAGCGGTAATGCAGCTCTGTCCCACCGCGCTGACGGCGGCCCCCCCCAGCCCTTGTTATTGTTGGATGGGATGTTGCTGGGAAAGCTGGCCACTCGTTCATATGGTGGCCAAAGGGGGGACAGGCCCCGCTTCCTGCTGAGTGAAAGAGCCTTTCATTAGCACGTACACCTCTGACATGTGCTCTGAGCCATGCAGACAGGAATCTGCAGAGCAGCCGTGAAGCGCTGGCTTGCAGGGCAGGACGGAGGCCCTGTTATTAGGGCCCCTGGAGGTGCAGGGGCCTGTGACCTGAGATTTTACTGCAACAGAGTTGTATTACAAACAAGGGTTAATAGGCTAATGCTCTTTGTTTTCTTTTACCATCATTTCATATTTAATATTGATAAATTCCACGAATTACATTCTTTATTTTTTCTCTTGTGGACGTCCATGTCGTGCCACAGAGAACATTCAACATTAGAGTCCGGTTAGCTTGCAGGGAATGGAAATAATGCAAGTTGCCGTGGGGGGGGGTTACAGGGATGGGTGGCTGGTACAGCTTCAGGGCCACCCGAGGATGAAAAGTGGGGAGGGGGGGGTGGCTACTCTAAGTGACAGGCTGTGGCATGTCCCTCCTGCATGCTTCCAAGACTGACGCGCGTTAGCAGTGCCTTGTCACCAATAGCTATGGGCTCTATGTCCGCCACTCGTCTCTGCCCGGCTTCAATGCCCTGCCGCCCTTCCTTGCGCTTCCCGCAGGAAGTCAAAGACGAAGCCCAATGGAAAGAAGCCACCCACTGAGGAGAAGAAGCACTACCTGGAATCGGAGTACACCAAAGTGCGGGTCGTGGACTTTGACCTGAAGGAGCTGGTGGTGCTGCCGCGTGAGATCGACCTCAACGAGTGGCTGGCCAGCAGCAGTGAGTTGCCCCCCGCCGGCCCCCGTGCTCAATTCAGGCTTTTTTTTTTTTTTTTTAACAACTGAATCTTTCTGGGCGTGATTTCGCAAATCTTTAAGCATGGGTGTGTTTGAAACAAGTTTCTTGAAACTATATTTGTTACAAATTCTATGAAAAACTCAGACAGTCCTTGTACAAACACGTCGCTTAATTTAATTAAAACTTTCAAGCCCTTCCAAACAGGAAACGTAGAGCTTCAGTAACTGCTTTTTAATTAAAACTTCCCTGAGTGTGTTGTGTCAGACGCCCGTCAGACAGACTGCCTGTGCATAGCTCCTGTTTGAAGGTGCCTGCCTGATCCGTACCCAGCCCCATTGTGTACAGAGGCTTACAGGTTCTGAGACAAAGGCTGCTTTTTTTTTTTTTTTTTACTTTCGGTCCAGTCTTGTTGTTTTTTTTTTTATGTGTCATGCTGTGTTAGTCGCCAAAGCCACCATTCCTGTCTGACACGCACCCCAAGACCTTCCTGAATCGGAGCCACAGAAATGCAGACCGGTGGCAGCCTGTAATTAGGCTTCCCGTGCATCGCCTCACTTGCTCCTTCTCACTGCCCTGCAGCGACGACCTTCTTCAATCTCGTCAACCTGCAGTACAGCACAATCTCGGAGTTCTGCACCGGGGAGACCTGCCAAGCCATGACGGCCTGCAACACGTAAGTGCCGTCGGAACACACAAGACAGTGACTGTGCCCCCCCTATTTGCGCCCAGAGCATTCTGGCTAGTTTCTCGCCAAGGAACAAGGTTGTTGTTCAAGTCGTGTGCAGTTTTGGAGTTGCCCACTAGGTGGCAGTGACTAGGCACTTGCTGATGCAGCAAAGGCTGCACACAGAGATCAAACACTCTGTAGTCTGTTTTAAAAAAGACCCCCTTTTAGGGTTGTTATCCCCCTTGCCCCCTCTGTTTTGTCGCCAGGTAAGCTTGGAGCCTAAAGCTATTTCTGCTGGCACAAGCATCAATGCGATGGCACTGAACAAGGCATGGGCGGGGTGTGAGGAGACCCCACACCACTCAATGCCAGCAGGGCTGCATGCTGGCCCAGTGACCAGCTGGGTTAGACCAAAATGTCCATCTTTGTCCAAGACTCAGATGATGTGATGAGAGCGGACGGGACACACGCCCATACTTGAATGGAATATTCACCAGAAATGGGTGTATACATGTCTACTCCTTTCAAAGCTGACAGACTTTTCACGATGCAAGAGTTCATTCAAGGTTTACAAGTCCTGGAAAAACCGGCCTCTTGGCAAATTTCAAAACCATTCTGTTCGTAAATCAGCTGACTAAGGGGAGCAAACAGGCTGGTCATGGGGCGTGTCATTCCTGCATCATAGGGGTCAATGATAGACTTATATTCAGAAATGATGTTCTGCAGTGGATCTGTTCTGCTTGTCTAGCCCTCTAATCATCACAGCCCCGTTCTAACCTAGTGGGTGGCCCTTTATGAGCTGTAACCCAATCACAGGGCAGAGGACTTTGCCCTTTATGAGCTGTAACCCAATCACAGGGCAGAGGACTTTGCCCTTTATGAGCTGTAACCCAATCACAGGGCAGAGGACTTTGCTTTTTTTTTTCCCTCCCTCGCTGGGTCTCCAGTGTATAAACAGTAGCCAATGTTCTCTCTCTCTCTCGCTCTCTTTTGGTTAATTGGCTGAAACCAGTGAGATAACATCAGCGTTTACCATCTCTATTTATGGCAAAGAAAGATTGATGTCTGATGGGAGAACCTCCAGGCGTTTTAAGGGGCTCATTTGATTTTCCATGATTTGACAAGTCGGGGGGGGAGCACACGGTGGTTAACATTGTCAGTCGGCATATGTAATCCACCTATGCACTGTTTATTGCACTATAGGTTATGCGGGTTCATGCATATAGGTGTCCAACAATGCAATGTCGTTTTGTCCAAAGTGTCCCATTGTACCCTGTGGATGCAGCCCTCCTGTTCGCTTTATGGGCTTAGAACAGATTAAAGGAGCGTGTGAAGTCACACACCCAGTAACCTTCGTTAATGATTAACTTGTGGAAACAGCACAGATCCACCTTAGGCTGTGTCTGTTATGTCACTCACAGGAAACGATGGCAAATAATCGTTAACATTCTTCTTTCATTTGTCTCTGCTGAAGGATATACTACTGGTATGATGAAAAGGGGAAGAAAACGAAATGCACAGCTCCCCAGTATGTAGACTTTGTCATGAGTTTGGTGCAGAAACTGGTTACAGATGAAGACATTTTCCCCACAAAATACGGTAAGGTTGGGTAATTGCTGCCCCCTACTGTTTCATGTAATATTGCAGTTGTGTTGTGTTGTAAAACTCTGGCTGACCCTGCAGGCCTGTTGTCTGGCTTATGTCTGTCATCTGATTAGTTCACTTAAATTGAATGTACTTTTTGCATCATTAATTGTAATATTCAATACTCATCACGATATACAAATGACAAATTACTCCTTTAGATGCTTATTTAACCTGCTTGTCTAAGAATCTGAATTAATGACATCATAAATTTATAAGCTGGCATGAATCGTTGTGTACAGATTGGGGCTCCAGGGCAAATTGTCTAATTGGGGCAGCTTGGATTTTATAATGAGCTTTATGCCCCCTAGTGGCTATGTTTAAAAAATCTATTCGGGTGTGAAAAGTTCTTGTAAAGATCAACTGATTTTTTTTTTCTTTCTGTGCCCCTCATTGTACCACCCTGTCTTTGCACTGAATGATGCAGGCAAAGAATTCCCAAACTCGTTCGAGTCACTTGTGAAGAAGATCTGCAGATACCTGTTCCATGTGCTGGCTCATATCTACTGGGCGCACTTTAAGGAGACTGTGACGCTGGACCTGCAAGGCCATTTGAACACTCTCTATGCACATTTCATCGTATTCATAAGGGAATTCAACCTGGTGGACCCCAAGGAGACCTCCATCATGGACGACCTCTCCGAAATCCTCTGCACACCCTCGCCTACCGCACAGAACCACGTGACGGAGAGATGAGACCGCACTGAGGGGATGGGGGGGGGGACAACCCCAGGAAGGGGAGGACAGAGCCAGCTAGTGTGTGGGCAGGACTTACAGACATTCTGTATCCTGAATCTCGCCACCATTAGGACCCCAACAGCAAGGGTCTGCTTAGCAGGCAGGCAGTGCTGTGGGCAGCCCCCAGGGGGCGGAGCTGGCCTGCTCAACCTGCCCTTTTCATCACTAGGAATAAAGTGTTTTGGTTTATTTCTTTTTCTGTTATTGTTTTCGTGGGTCTCTGTTCACTTTCTCTTCCTTTTTCTAACACCAGGTGGCGCGCCTAACGTACCGTTGTATGACATTATAAGAAATTTTGCAGTGGCCCTCTGATCACAGTGACTTTTACCGCCCTCTCAGCTATGGGGGGTGGGGGTGAAATGGTGACTTGTCAGGTCCATTTTGCGAGTCTCCTGCCTGGAGTGATGTTTGCGTTTTTGCTCGTTGAATTTTGTTTTAAATGGGTTTCTATCTGGAATCATTGGAGCACTTCCCTTGCAGGACCTTGGGAGGGCGGGTTTGCAGCTCTGAATCAGAGCCAGGCTTTCTGTGCTAGTGCTGCGTCACATCAGCATCTTTGTCACCATCCTGATGACACGTTTTACCCTCATTTTATCAGAAACTGTTGTCTGGGTTTGTAGGAGGGACTTACAGAGCTAGTGAAAGTGGGTTGGGGTGAGGTTTGAAAGGAAACAGGGTTAAGCTCTTCTCTCCCTGGGGGAGAGAGGGTGGACTGCGGCAGAATGGGTTAATGGGCCAGAGCAGTGTTTCCCAACCGGGTCCTCAGGGACCCCAGACAGTCCGCATTCTTGCTCCCTCCCAGCTCCCGGAGCAAAATCGTGGACTGTCCGGGGGTGCTCAAGGACCGGGCTAGAAAACGCTGATCTAGAGGAGCGTCGGAGGTCCATGTTGCCCCAGACAAGACACTTTGAAGAAACAGGCAAGGAGAATGTCTGCAAGTACCAGGATAGGTAGTTCAAGTGATCGGGAGGTCCTAAGGCACCTACCCCCCCTCCACCCCCCCATGCCCAAACACATGCCAGTCTGCTTGGAGAGAAGCATAACCGTGTGGCTTACGGAGGAGATGGACGGAGCATAAACACGAACCTCTGCTGTTAAGGCATGAAGATGTGCCGATTGTTTTATTTTCTGCAAAGACGTCACTGTAATGGGTTGTAGAGAACAAAACTTTAATGGAAGCAATGGAGACGCATGTAGTAAATGCACAAACTGGCTAACATTTTGAGACGGCTAACCCCATCAGGTGAATGAATGAGTGTGAAGTAAACAGTCACTGAAAGTACAAATGGATAATGGTTTCTGTTAGGCTGCCCTCTGCCGGTGAAGTTTAGTCGTTTTATTTATTTTTTCCTTGTATGTTTTCAGGGTTCTTCAGTTCTTGCTTTCATTTTATGTATTTTAATTATATAAATTAAAAGCAATTTAATATTTTATGCTTTGTGAATTATAACCTAATAAAATATGGAAATGCCATGCGTCTGTTTTATTCATTAACTTCTAAAACAGAGACTAATATAAAATACTGAAGTCGCGCATTAGTCAAGGTTTATGGCTGTTGTGTGAACAGTGCGAAAATCAAAATGCTAGAATAGCTTTTATTCAACACGGAAGAAGGTGCAATAACTTGTTCTGATTCGGCCAAAACGAATAAATGAAGCAAACCGATGAGTTAAAAGAAACAAGCCGGCGATTCGCTGCGGGCGCTGAAGTCTTTCTCCCTACAAGGCCGTACCTTCACTGAACAAAGACAGTGACACTCCATTTCCACTAGATGGCAGCCCTGTAATATATACTGTTCATGCACATGCAGCTGAACACCATGAACCGTCTTAAAAAAATATTTTGTTCTACTTGAATCTACCGTAACAACTTAAAAATTAATAGTACTTAAAAATAAAAATTGCAGGAAATGTTTATGTATGAAATCTGCTGTGCTATGTTATTTAACACTTTATCGATGTCCAGTAATAGGTTTTCATGTATATTTTATTCTTACTAAAGATAAAATCATTTTGGTTTAATATTCATACTCAACACCATTGAAATCTGGCTTTAAAATTTGGATAATAATAGTTCTTTTTGTTCCTGATCAGAAAATTTCATAGAAATGAGTACCTGTAAAGAGAAACAGGATTTTGGAAGGTGGTGACTATTAAGTAGACAATTTGTTGCTGCTTTGCAGCAGAAACCATTCGGGAAAGATTAGTGGAGGACGCATGTTCGGCTCTGAGCAGCTAGTTACTGTTACTGGCTGCAGATGTTAGCCATCACAGGTCCTGCTAGATGGCCCTAAATACATTATTTACGATCATACCTGGTGTCCTTTCTTGTCTTTCTCTCTGGGAGACTCTACCTGACCATAATGCATCTTCCGACTTGCCACAGAGTGTAGATCAGCTAATAAATGTCAAAGGTTAAATAAACTAAAGGAAACTTCACAAAAACTACTAGGCCTATAATGTTTATGAATGGAGTTGAGTATCACCAAGCAGCCATGCAGAGCACCAGGATGTACCTAACGAAGATTGCAGTCCTCTATCAAACTCATTTTATCATACGGATCACTAACTTTTTAAATTATGTTCGCGAAACTGTGCCAAAGACAGTCTTAGTTTTATTTTAAATTATGAGATCTTTCTTATTATAAAATTATTTTAAAGTCCCTCTTACCTGCCATCCTTTCACAATGTGACTATTGCATGCCTACTCTCTGAAAGGTCGTAATATTCCCTCCTCCCCACCACCGGGGCAAATTCTTCAGCCACCCCCCAAAGTCCAGCTCCTTCCATAGCCACCGCTGGGGGGTCTTAAAAATTTGTAACATAACTGTATTGTTCAGGGTTGGGGGGGTAGCATCTCCAGGAGACCTCTGCTACCAAGAGAATATATTTATGCAAGGGGATATCAATATATATCATGTTTTAATATTAAAATTCACAACCTTCAACAATTTGCCTTGATGTTGAACGAGAGACAGGCAGACAAATTTAAGAGAGAACAAACTCAATATTCTGTACTTTCAGTTAAAAAATTTTTGTACTTGATTTCTCAAGGGTTGTCCCACCTTGACAAACATGGGACACAAGGTTGCATTGGGAGAACCAAAGGACATCATCGACTTATTACGCCTTACTGAACAAATACAGACGTTGTCTTGAATAAACAAACCTGAATATATCCATGACAGCATGATCCAAAATAGTCCTGGTCTGAGCAGGCGCTGAGAAACACTGAGAAATAATGCTTCATAGTGAATATTTATAGAATTGAATACCACAACTATGCTGTAGTATTTTTAACGGCAGTCTCAGTTTATTTATTTATATATACAGTTAAAAAGGCATTTTAAGACAGATTTGTAGTTTGCTTTTGTGAGTTTAAGTCCCCAGGAAACTACTTCAAAGGTATGGTACACATCTCACTGCTGTAAAGCCAAAGGTTTGCTGACCGCAGAGACACCAGTGTATATAATGTCCTCACTGTAACTGCTACATACAGCTGCAGTGGTGATCTCCAAGTCAAAATCACACTTTCCCTGACATTCTGAACTCGCTGCAATTTAGAACCTATGGTTTCTCCTGGGCTGCCCACAGTCCCACCAATGTCCCGTTGATGGACTGGCTCAGTATACATGCTTGAAATGAAATTGCAACAAGTGTCAATTACCTGAGCAGCTGCTTGGTTTCCCATTCACTTACAGGTACAAGGAATACACTCACACACTCACTCACTCACACTCACAAACACACACACACTCAGACTCACACACACACTCATACACACACACATACACACTCATACTCACACACACACTCATACACACACACAAAATAGTTGCAAAAATTGCTTTCCAGTTTATTGCTTGTATCAGACAAGTAACATTTGACAATAACAAGCAAACCAGCCCCTTTCATACTGACTGAAATGCCTTCCCAGACAGCAATTCCCGACTTCTGGGGAAATTCATGCAAATTGTGCAAATGAACTTGACCTGGCAGACCTATTATTTTTTCCTCCTAGGAGCAGTTGATGCATTTTTGGTGCATTTTCATGTGCAACAAGATCATATACCATAAAAAATCATTCATTGAGATAAAAGGTGTACGGTTCATTCAATGCTATTGAGTATTCCTCTTAAAGGTTACATTCATCATTATCATCCATGATTGCTCCTCCACAATAGGCTCACGGTGTCACAAATCATTATGATTTTTGCTGTTGGTAACAAAGTACAAGAGTTATATAAAAGTGCATAAATATAAAAATGGTTTAAAACTTGTTTAACAACAAAAAATAGAATTGGCACCCATACATTTTAAAAATTCACTTGCATATAAACGGAAGTGATTCCGTAGACAAAACAACCCTAAAGTATGTGCATATTTTATTATTTTCATTTTTAAGATCACTACTGCCTCATAAATAACTACTCGGTGCCCCCGAGCTCCGTGGCCGGCATAGCTTGCTGCCGTCTTCTCACCGATTCCTTCTGCAAGGACTCGCTGAGTCTGTACCGTGACAAGCCGCCTTCCTCCTCCACCTGTTTAGCGCTGCATGTAGGGGTCGGTACTTTGACCGTGTTCCCGAACTTCGAATAGTCCACAGCGTACATTCCGTCATCTTCGGAGACGGTGGGGACGAAGCGCTGTCCCCAGAGAATCTCCTCCGACAAATAGGACGTCCGAGCCTGCGTCGTAATGCCTGTGGTCTCAACGACGCCTTCCAGCACTACGATGACTTCAATGTCCTCACGCTGCAGCTCGGCTGCAGACAGCTCGTACAGAGGACTGTTTTTGTCAATGATGTGACTTATGATCAAGGGGGACACCAGGAAGATACCGTTAGTCCCAATTGGGTTGTCCATCTGAATGTCTATTTGGTCAAGGGGGGTGACCTCCCCTTCTTGCGTTGTGGTCCGCCGCACAACCTGCATTCGCACCGCGGCACTAATGATCATGCTTTTCCGCAGATCGCCGATCCTTATCATGAAACAAAGCTTGTCGTTTCGGGGGGCGATCACGGCGTGTTTGCTGAAGATCAGCGTCTCGGCTCGACGGTGAGCCTGCGCCGTCTTCATGAAGATGCAGCCTAGCATGATGGCGTTGATCACCAAGCCGACGATGTTCTGGAGGATGAGTGTGATGACCGCCGACACGCACTCCTCCGTGATCATTCTGCCCCCGAAACCGATCGTGACCTGCACTTCTATGGAGAACAAAAACGCCGACGAAAACGAGTGAATGGAGGTAACACAGGGAACGAAATCGTCCCCTTTCTCGTGTAGGTCCCCGTGCGCGAACGCTATGAGCCACCAGACCATACCAAAAAGCAGCCAACTACATAAAAAAGACATAGTAAATATGATAAGCGTGTAGAGCCATTTCAGATCCACGAGTGTGGTGAAAACGTCTTGTAGGAAGCGCCCCTGCTCTCGGATGTTCGTGTGGGCTACGTTGCAGGTTCCGTTCTTGGCCACGAACCGAGCCTTCCTTTGTCTTGTCTTAAATTTAGGTTGCAATACATCCTCCGCCAGCCGCGTTAGCATATAATCTTCAGGAATAAGTCCCTTTCTGGACAACATAGCGCTCCCATACTCGGTAGACCCCGATCCGTGGAAGACCGATTTGTTTCTGTTTGACGAGGACCCCCTGCGTAAAAAAAGGAGACACCTTGTAATTGGCTTACTGGATGTGTTGTCCAATGACTGTTTGTCCAAGATGACCTAGGAGTTTTGTCATCTATTTTCTATAAGCATGTGGCTAAAATTGCCGGATCAGGAGTTCTGCAGTCACTGGATTCCCGAGAGGGGACTCCGCTTTCATGACACCAGCTGCTAGTGTCAGTCACCGTGCAATTTGATCATTTGACGCGATCTAGATCCGGCCCTGTTAAAGCGGCGGGGCCAAGTCGCGAAAGGGCGTCCAAGGTGTGTGGTGCGCGCAGGAATCTCAGCGCCCAGCATCGGGACGCCGGCAAACGCGAGAACGCGGGGAGAAGCCGGTAAAACGGAAGCAGAAAACACATCCAGTGACATACCGGCAAATTCTGCATCCAACAGCAAAAACCGTGATCTACAAGTCGCTTGGTTCTGCTGTCGAATAAGCAGAATTGAATAATATGAATTAGGTCTATATGAATTATTTTCTTTGTGAGAAATTTATATTAAAATAGGCATTAATAATTCTTTATTAAAATTTAAAAAATATCTTTAAGTCGGAGAACAACTAACATGAATAGGTTTTAATATCAAAGTGTTTAAAGCATATTGTCATGCAAGGATGTCATGAATAAAAGTAGTGTGGTTTTGCCCGTTCAATCATATTTTTCCCTTATAATTAAGATACTATAGACTGCATTGGGTCACTCGAATATTCGATCAATTATTCAGCGATTGTAATTTCTTCAAAGTATAACCTAGATGATCGTTTTCCTACAGAACGTCCATTGCCTGTGCACGTTTCTTAAGTTTATTTTAAGCACTGCTATCAAGCCTTAGAAATGTGTTAAACATTACTGCAGCTTATCTTGGGTCATTTCCACAGGGAGGCCCCCCATAACTGCTCGTTACTAGGTTACGGTTTTCAGGGTTGGCACATTAATTCTAGTCATGAATTAAACATAGTATTTATCATGGATATGGCCGTCTTTCATAAGACACCATAAAAGCACCTAATGCAGAATGAAAACAGATTTTGGTCATCAAAACATTACTTTTGTCTTGCACGGCGCTGGGAGCTGGTATGGTTAGCTAAATGCAGTCATGAACACGTTTCCCTATATATTTCATATGTGTTCTATAATGTTTTTTGAGTTTAAACTATTCTTTGAGTACATTTATTGTGGTGCTGTGTAGTAACGTTTAGCACCAGATTGGTAATAAATATATTGAAGAAATATCGCCGGACAGGTTCGTTATAAAGAAGTTATTTTAATTTCAAGGAAAATAGAAAATGAATGTGCACAGGATGAAAAATCCGCTGAAGTTCTCGTGATTTTTGCGCACCTTTCTTATAATGCAAAAGTTGATATTTCTTTTCCATATGCCCTGTATAAGAGTATAGGAGTGAGTTTTCAGTATGCTAAATATTATAGTAATCATTTTAAACGTACCTTTCCAACCAGTATATGGTACTTGTTAACATATTCGACTAGGCTTATGTATTTTAACCATCTTTCAGAATTTGATTCCTTTGATTATTGGAAAATGTGGTTAAACTGATGAACGATAATGATCGATAACGGAACAATTTTGTGTTCTTGGCTTCGGCTGCATCTCGCTGGTGCCTGTAACTAGCATAAACGACATATACAATGGGGCCTCGTTTTACACAGTGCAGAAAAGAGCGCACAACATATAATTCAATATATACTGCGTTTATTTGTCAGTGCAAAAAAATATTTATCTTAAAACATTACTGCGTGATCGTTCGAAAAACTGTGGGGGATAAAGAAAATGAATTTGCGATTTCTTAAAGTAAAACACAGTACATTGACAGAGAATGTGCTTTTATTAAAGAATTAAAATATTTACAAATATCATACATGATTAAAAAATAATGATCCGTTGTACAATTGCACTTATAAGATCCTTCTGAGTCCCTCATTTGTCTGCACGGACGAAGGATGCAAAGACGCTGTCCTCTCGGTCCAACAGCACGCCCGGCTTGTCGTACTCCAGGATGATGCCGCGCTTCATGACGATGACCAGATCGGCGTTCAGGATCGTGTGGACGCGGTGCTGTAAATCGAAAAGGGCCATCGAGCAAGATGCACATACTTCTTCCACAAGCATATGCATGATTAAGTTCATAGGCTATATCTTACACACTCGTCAGAGTGTGTAAGATATACACACAGATATACACATCTAGCGGCACGTTCTCGTTTAGAGAATGGCTCAGCTCGGTATGACGCAGTGTGATTCGAAAACCCATTTTGAATTCCGGAGCAGTTTTTCCATTTACTGAAACTGGCACCTCCGGGGGGGGTACGCCTGATTTGGAAAGCCATAATGACAATGGATTTTTTTCTATCTCTGTTCAAGGTCGAATGGCTCTTCATTTGATACCTGAGTGGTTTTTTAGGACTACAGTCTAGTAGGACATAAAAAGACTTTTATCTTCGCTTCCATTTCCTTTGGGTCCTGGGAACATTTAATAACTAAACAAAAAATAATTCCGTAAGACCTCAGTCATTCTGCTTCCTTGCATAAACCAGGCATGTCTGGTGCATTTGCGGCTGTTCACAGACAAGGAGATGAGAGACGATTAAGCAGAAGACTCACGTGACACTTACAGCTATAATGACCACGGTGCGATCTGCAAACGCCGTCATTACGACTTTTTGTAGGATGCTCTCCTGATAAAAAAAAAACAGTAATACTAGGACATTGAAATAAATCTGAAATATACACAAAGGTTGGCACAGTAACTATTGTCACGTTAATAGTGTTGCCTCACACCTCCAGAGTGGAGTCTCATCCCTGCTTTATGCATGTGAAGGTTGCTTGTGGGAATTTTTAATGAGGACAGAAGGAAAATGATTGGTTCAGAGAGATAATCAATTACATTGTAGAGGAGGTGGGTCCTAGCAATTAGAGGAGGCAGGACCAACCAATGAGATGTATTAGTCCCACCTCCTCTAGTTGCTTGGACCCACCTCCTCTACAATCTGATTGGTTATCTTTTTGAACCAATCATCTTTCTTTCAACCTTCAGAATATATTTGTGTAAGTAAAACTCCCATGATGGTGGAGTTTGCATGTTGTGAAGTAGGTTTCCTCCAGGTGTCCAGGTACTCCAAGCAGTCAGGTGATCTGGTGTCTTTAAATTGCCTGTAGTGTGTGAGGGCCTGTTCGGGAAATGACAGTGTGTGTGTGTGTGTGTGTGTGTGCAGACCAACCCTAGGTGTTTGAATGTGTATGAAACATATTAATTCTGTAGCATAAAAACCACTGTTCCTGGATTCCATGACAGTTTATACGTCAAACGTCTCTGCGTTCATTCATTCATGTTGTGTGAAGACAGTGTTGGGGAGGAAGGTCACTGATATCCCTGCTGATTATGATGGGGTGTCCCTGATGTGCAATTAGCCATGACAGCGGGTACCTCTGCACCCCCCCAGCCGCTATCCCGAGTGCCCCCAGTGGTCCTGAGGCTGCTCACCGTTGCCATGTCGATGGAGGCCGTGGCCTCATCCATGATCAAGATACTGCTCTTCCTGACGAATGCCCGAGCTAAGCAGAAGAGCTGACGCTGGCCCTGGCTGAAGTTCTCCCCTCCCTCTGTCACTATGGCATCTGTCAACACACACAGGATGGCGGCTGAAGCTTCCCCCCACCTCACCGGGACGCAGCACGCGGCTATCTCACTCCCAGCAGCCTTTGGGCTAACCCTCAGGCAGGATGTCACAAGGCATTCTGGGAATATTCAGGAATGTTATGGAGACATCCCTCATTTATCGTTTTAGGGATGATGCCATAAATGTTTCTCCCAGCTCGTTAGCCAACATTCACAGGTCGTAAAGAAAGAAATCTCCAATTCGTGGGATTTGAACGCCGTCACTGCAATTTATCCAACCACAAAAGCATTAATCTGTAAATGTGGCTGGGAGAAATAAACAAATGAGCCTCACTTGACCTTCTCTGCAAGGGCAAGGGCCAACTGAAATAACATCCTGCAGGAGATATTCCCACTCGTCCATCAGTGGATTCGATAACCGGCTTCTCTAAATGCAGCCACTTCTCCTCTGGCAGTAAGGAGAGTATGGATTGTTCGTGGCAATGCCAGCAGCTCTTCCACTGTTATTTTAGAGTTCGGCGGAGGTCATCTCAAGTTCAGACAGGTGCGGGACGGCTGGAGACGCCGAGGCTGATGCGTCTTACCCAGGCCCCCGGGCAGTGACTTCACCACGGGCTTGAGCTGGGCGATCTCCAGCGCCTCCCACAGCATGCTGTCCGTGGCTTTCTTCTCGGGGTCCAGGTTGAATCTGCGCACCAGCAAAAACGAACCAGAACTCAGCAAACTCACACAGCTTCCGGAAAAATGATAGCAGTTTGCATAGAGCATATCCAAATGATGTTTTATCATGGGGGAAAAATTACAAGCAAATATGCTTAGAAAAATTACAATAAGACACTGCAAACTGCTTATATAACGACACGATGTTTGCCATATTAAAAACGTACGTGGTTATACGTACTCATACTGTCAATGGCAAGACAGATTACTGCTCGTTTAAATAACGGTTTGCATTGATTGATTTTATTATTGAAAAACACATCTAGATAATTACTGCTTTTGTTCTGACTATATTGTGCAATAAGGTAAAGGTTTATTAGCCCTTATCTGGCAGGGCCAGACAGTGTGCAGAGAAACAGTGTTCCATATCTTTGGACAGGGCCGCAAGCATGGACCAGGGCCACTCCATTTAATATAGGAGGTGGGGGCTCCTTACCTGATGGTTCCACTGAATAGGATGGGATCCTGGAGAATTATGGAGAACCGCGATCGCAGGGTTTGAAGCGGAAGCTTGGCAATATCGATCCCATCAATGATTATTTGCCCTGTCAGTAAACACAATGATAAAATGCTATGCATAGAAACAGGAGAAAAATATCCACAATTTATCTGTATATAAACATATTTATCTATATAATAAATTGTGTTCCCTCACTATGTAAATAATCATATTAAATAAACAAGTATATGATATATAACTATATGAAAGATACCTATATACCTGCCTGTAAGCAGGTGCTCATCCTTCTTGTCCTATGTAGTAATGAAGACATTCACATTTACCCTGAAACGCGTCCACCATGCGGAAGAATGCCAAAGAAAAGGAGGACTTCCCACTTCCCGTCCTGCCACATATTCCGACCTGCGGAGGGGGGAGAGAGAGAGACGGCGTGTCGGCGCTGAACATGCCCCCCCGTCTGGCGACACACGGGTCGCATTCTAACACGCCTCCGCTCCGTATCGGTTCGGCATTAAAAATGTCTTTCATCACGCGATGAGAAGACTGACGGAATTACTTGAAATTAATCCCTGAATACAGATGCAGGTATTCACCAGAAATACACGCCACCGACATCTCAAATCCATGCCGAAGATACATCAGAAATCTGTGCCGTAGGTAAATTATAAATCCATTCCATACATGCATTTATGACGTATGTCTGCCATGGATGTATGGCGTATCTAAGGCAAAGATTTATGCCATATGTATGACATGTATTGAACATGCTATAACATAAATACATGCCATAGATCTGCCATTAAGATCCTGGGCAGTATACACAGAGTCACCCCGCAGTACCTTCTGCCCCGGGCTGATGTGGGCATTGACGTTCTTCAGGACGGGTTTCAGTGTGCTGTCGTAGCGGACGCTCAGGTTCTGGATCTGGATCTCTCCCTGCTCCGGCCAGCCCGGCGGGACCTGGGCGGAGGCTGGTGTCCCCCAGAGAGAGGGGTCACTGTCTGCGATGCGCTCTTTCAGCCCCCCCGCCTGCACCCCCAACCCTGCGCGCTGTCCCGGAGGACACACTCACACATGAGGCCCTCGTAGCTCTCTGGCTCGGTCTTCAGCAGGCCGCTGATCCTCGTCACGGAGCCCAGCTGCACCTCCATGTCTGCAAGGTTCCTCACCATCCAGTTCAAGTAGTTGGACACCTAGTGAGACGCAGCGGTCGGATGTTCCTTGTTTGCTGCTTTTAAATAGTTGCATTATTACGCTTAAAGTTCATATTAACATTGTGCCTTGACTGGATAATGCTCAGCTTCTCCTCCATTCATCTTTTGCAAGTTTTGTTTCTAACAGCAGGGGGCATAGTGATTACTGAGAATGAGTTGAGCAGATAGGCTGCGATGTGCCTTGATTTTTCTAGCTATTTATTGCACTATATATCCAGCAGGTAAAAAATGGTGAAATTAACATTTCTGAACTAACAAGTCAGTTCCAGCAGTGTTTCTCAAACCAGTGCTCAGGTGCTCCGCATTTTTGCTCCCACCCCGGCTCCCAGGGCGTTGGGTGAGAGCAGAAACCTGGACCATCTGGGGGTCCCCAAGGACCGGACTGAGAAACACTACGCTACAGAAGCGCTAACTAATGTAATGTGACACAGCTTTAGATGCAACATTTAGTCTGGCTGCTCTGCTCTCACCATCAGCGCGTAAGTCAGGCCCAGTCCCACCAGTCCAGTGGTCAGCTGGCTGTACAGAGAGTTGGTTATGGATGCCACTGCCGCAATTAAAACCACACAGGCGCCAATATACTCCTGTTAAAACACCATGTGCAAACACAGGACATGACACATCCTCACCCACCTAGCTCTGGTAATCCTTTGTCTAAACAAAACATAATAATAACATAACATTTTCTATTTAGTAGATTTGTAGAAGACTTAGGGTGACCAGATAATCCATGTCAGGAGGGTACTTTGAGCCGGGGCAGGATTTGTAAGCTACCATTTCAATTAAAGCGCCTGGAAGAACTGAATTATTTAGCCAATCACAAGGGCTTTTCAGTTTTACAATGGTTTGTAAAACCTGAAGCAGCTCAAAGTGTTCTCCCTGACATGGATTATCTGGTCACTCTATTATAATCCGAACTCTGCTCAGGATTTTTTTCATCCCCTGGTTTACAGGCATTACAGATAAATACAGATAAGCAATCAGTGGCCACTTTATTAGGTATGTCTCTCATTCACACAAACATCCTGCTCCTCAAATACAGCTAATCCTGGGGCT
>JABFEB020000020.1:5201618-5229975 GCA_019775895.2 Stomatorhinus ivindoensis | reverse complement strand
TATCTGTGTGACAAAGAGGGGCACCAAGAGGTTCACTTACTGTCTGGCTAAGCATTAGAATGGCCAACATGCTTGATCTTAAGAGATTTTAAACGTAGTGTAACGCATCCCCAGCACCTTAGAAAGAGACACCCTCCTGGGACTTCACAGAGAATAGCACAATAAATTAAACAAGTGACTGGCAGGGAAACACCTTGTTAATGAGTAAGGCTGGAGGAGAATGGCCAGGCTTGTTAAAACAAACAGGAAGGAAGCTCAGCAGAAGATGTCAACCCTGGATGTGGTTCTACAGGCAAAAGTGTGTCCTGCTTATACTGTGTCTGATTATCTAATTAAGTGGCCACTGATTGCACGCACACACACACATACTATTGCTTTAAGGAAAAAGATTACAACAAATAATTGATATAACATCATATTTACACACATGCACACCTAAACATATATTCATTTTTGCTGGTGTTAAATACAAATGTAACATTTAGGCCTAGTTAGCAATTTTTAACCAGCATTAGCTATTATAAATCTACTATTCTCTGCACATTTTAAATCGGTTCAAATATCAGAAGTATTGGAAATATTTTATATGTAACAAAGGTGAATGTAGCCAACTTATAAGCCAAGCATAAACTAGACTAAGAAAGAGTGAGTCAAGAGATAGAGAATGAATTCATTATAATTATGTTCATTAGGATTTGTGGGTAATTACCATTCGGACCTCCAGCCAGCGGTTGGCAGCAGTGAGGAATAGTGATGCGATGTTATTGGCGTCTACATACTCTACCAACCTCTGTCTGAACCTGGCTTCATACCTGCAGCGAAAAGACAATGGTGTATTTGGTTGAAAAATCAGAGATTAAAATGAGGTAAAAGGTTAAAGTGTTAGTTAAGTGTGAATAGTGACACCATTTTTTTTCCTTCAAATTTCAGTAATTTTTATCTGACAGATATCAGTGTCTAAATACTACTTGCTAGAAGGAAAATGGCTCAGTTCTGAGAAAAAAACGCTCCTTGGAAACAAAACCTATTTTCTTCAGTAGGTGACGTGTTATTTTTGCTCCACGTCTCCATGGATCCCTTTCCTCCAAGGGGCAGCGAGCGCCAGGCATATAGCGTGACCTACCCAAAGGCACGGATGGTAGTCAAGCCCTCAACGGTCTCGGAGAAGTGAGAGAGCAGCGGCAGCTGTGTGGTGTCATCGAGCTGCTGCAGGTCCCTGCCAATGGGGGAGGAGGTGGGGTGGGCATGGGGGGTGAGTGGGCATAGTCAGCAAGATCGGGCCTGTGCATAAGGCTGCTTATGCTAGCAGGGGATTCAGATACAGATATTAATGGGTTCCCAGTAGAACACAGTAGAGCCCTTAACATAAAACAGCACTTTAAATACTATAGATTAACCATCTAACAGCTTGTATAAAACAATGCTGTGAAGCAGTGCAGGCTTGCTGTAATCTAGCAAATCACTGATTATAAAGCTATAGGTGCGGCCGTTAGCGCTGACGCTATCTTTAGTGGTTTTCGGCTCAGTCGATCGAACAGGAAGGTCACCTGGAGGCCACGCGGAAATACTTCTGGATGAAGTAGCAGGCGATGGCCAGGGGGACAAAGGCGATGAGGAAGACGGGTGTGACGTAGGAGATGACGCCCAGGGCGGAGACACACAGAAGGGTGGAGCGGCTCAGGCACTCCAGGGTGGCAGGGATGTGCTGAAACCAAGCGATGGGTAGGTGTTGGGTTAGGTTTAGGGTTAGGGTTAGGATTAGGTGGCCGCATTAATTACACCAGGCGTCCAGCTATAACTGTTATTTCTGGAGGAGTCTCTGCACATGCATGCAATCATAATCAGAGGTTCAGAAAGTAAAAATCCAGACCAAGATTTTGTTTCAACTAACCATCTGAGTACTTTGTGACTGTGACTCTTTATACTTAACTGGCTGGTTGAAAGAAAATCTTGGTCTGGATTTCCACTCTTTGGACCACAAATATCCACCTCGAATCCTAATTAGAAAGCTTTGAATGTCTAGCTTTTCCATCCTCTGAACTCCTTAATTCCAAAAAAGGATGCTTAATTAACTGAGGTATATTGCATACTTATTATGCAAGGACATCATAAAAATACCGAGGCTCTCCGCATTACGATGGTCCGAGTTACGATATTTCGACTTTAAGATAGGTAAATGTTTTTCACTTTCAGCGAATTATTCAATAAATGACACGAGATATTCAACACTGTATTATAAAATAGGCTTTGTGTTAATGAATTCACCCAACTACAGGTTAATGTAAGTGTTCTATGCATGTTTAAGATAGGTTAGGCTATGATGTTTGTTTGGTTAGGTATACTGTATTAAAATGCATTTCTCCTTATAGAAAGGAATGTAACCCCATCGAAACCTGGATAAAAGCTGTAGTCAAAACTGGATTTTTCCATCTTCTTGGCCTTTGTCGAGCTGTTTACCTGCATGGTCGTCACGTTGCCTTACTATACTTGTGCAAATGACTTGGTTTACTAAATGGTTAATGAGGCCGTACCTGTGCCATAAGCTTACCTGGTCGATCGTATTGGTATCGGCCGAGAATCTGTTCAGAATGCTTCCCAAAGGAGTCGTCTCGAAGAGCCTGAGTAACAGATTAACAGTGGGTGCCACCCCGTGAGTACGATTTACAAGCAGAAAGTAACCTGTCACCGTGATTGCTCTGTCTACCTGCTGTCACTGGGGCATAACTGACTAGTTAAGGGCTCTGCCTGCCCCATTACCCTGATGAACAGATGCTGCACATGTGCCCCCCCCCAAAACACATACACTCACAAACCCAGGAAGATGCCTACTGGATGTGTCAAAGTAGAGTGTCAGGAAATGTACGTAAGGAGGGAATTCCCTGTGAAAGTCACAGCTCCTCATGTCCAGAGTGTGATTAGATAGTTGACAAAGGATATTTTATGTTTAATACTGTAGTTATGGTCCAGGGAGGGAAGTAGGAGGAGCTTAAAAACAGGGGCTATCCTACAGTTCCAGGGGGCATGAAGGGCATCCACTGGCAGAGCAGCTCCAAGTCAGTGCGTGAACATCAAATATTCAGCCCTTTGGTCATAATATTACTGCTGTTTTAGATGTTGTGTTTTAGATTAACTTTATTGATCTGAGGGAAATTCTTGTTCTTCAGTTGTTATTCATTTGATTGTGCTGGGAGCTAAAGTCCAGAGGAATCAGCTAATAAGATGAACTAATGTTGACTGTTCTAGAGTAAATAATATCATAATGAAATATGCAGCCTTTTGTTATGATAAAATGTACTTGTTGGTTTTAGAAGACACACACTCGAAAAACAAACACAGAAAATCCAGTAACGCTTTACTTTAACTGCACCTTCGTAATGCATTCATTATGCATTCATAGAACATTCAGTGCACATTCATAATGCATTTATAGAACATTCAGAAGCAGCATGCAAGTACACCTTAACACCCTACTTAACACCCTAACATCCCTTAACAGCTTTACTATAAATTGCAAACATTACATGATTATACAATTGATAATGTTTGGTATTATTATATAATGTTTGTTATTGATGTATATTACTGCTGTTAATGGATGTTAGGATGTTAAGGTACACATACATGATGTTTATGAATGTTCTATGATTCTTTAATGAATACATTATGAAGTTGTTCTGAATGTTCTATGAATGCAGTATAAAAGCATTGTGAAGGTGCAGTTAATATAAAGCGTTACTGAAAAGCCTGTTAAAAGGGTTACAATGAGAAACTGGTTCAAGCCCGTGGGCCATTTAAAAGGATGGGGGGTATATAAAGATAAGTGGACCGGGAACGAGACATGTGCTCATGGCCGCATGCCTGCCGCGATAAGACAGCGGGCTGTCGGGGGTGGGTGTGCGGATCCGGCAGCGCTGACCTCATGGGCGCCAGGATGATTCGGCTCAGCAGTTTGTGGTGCAGCTCCTTAGCGACACGCAGGCCCGTCCACTCCACGGCCACGGAGGTGACCAGGCACAGGCCGATGCCCAGGCAGCACAGGACGCTGAAGACCAGCAGGTAGGAGGAGTGGCTGAAGGGACAGCCCTGCGGGGAGCGGGGAGCGGGGACAAGGCTCAGGCGGGGGACAACCACACCCCACGTGTCTCCATGTCTCATTCTTCCTTTTTATTTAGCCATGAAATGGACAGCAGATATAGCTTCTTATGGTTAAATTCTTAACTCCCTCTAGGTCGTTAAGTTGCCCAGGTAACAAGACAGCACTGGTGGCCTCTGAACAGACAGCTGGTAGCCCCCCAGGAGAGGCTGTGCAAAGAAACACACATTAAAACACGAAAAAGCCCCCCTTGCGCATCCATGCTGCCGTTAAGGCGGCTTTCAGCACCGCGACTCTGCTACATAAGTGGCCAGCTGTCAGACCCGGCTCAGAGCTACGGTAATAAATCATTCCATGGTTTTTCACCAGGACTCCTATTTAGACATTATTCTAAGTCGTTTTATAGAGGGGAATTCTAAGGTCATTTTATAAACAACATTTGCATTCCTGAAGCTTGCTGAAAATCAATATTGTGATTTTCTAAGTCTGAAAAATATCCTGGAGTCTACAGAACGTCACTGTCACCTGACCTGCTCATAAAATGTGCGGCTAAAATCATTATTGCAATCTTTAAATGGCAGCGCAAAGTTACTCGTGGGGAAGGGACATATTTTATCTCCTGAAGGTCTGCACTTTCGTTCTCAGGGGGCTCAGTATTAACAAGGCAGGTTAAAGTAGACATGACCCCCCCAGCCAGACGAAAGCATTGTGGACAGTTCAGCTTTTGTTTGGACTCGGGTTTGTTGATAGCAGTGGCTGTATTCGCAGATTGAGGAGCACATCACATATTTCTTTTACATATTAGTGACTGCATGGTGACAGACAGGTGACTGTGCTTCTGTGCTCCATGCTTCGCCCTTTTACCCCCAACTAATGACTGCATGACTGTGGCTTTGAAGGCCCTATCTGCAGACTTGTGTGGCTGGTATCAATGAGCTATCTCCCAAAGAGGGACAGCAAGTGTGACAAATGTGGCTGGTGACTGTCCCCCGCTTTCCCAGAGCCCCTGTCGCATCTGGAGCTCAATGAGTCAACTGGCAGACGACTTGATGAAATGGGACCTGGTGTTTTGCTGGAGCCAGGCAGCTGCGAGCACTTCTATTAATAAGATCCAGGCAGCCACATAGCACCTGTTCTCCTCCTGACACAATCCGGTTTGTGGTGATACTGTATAACATTCAAGATATTTAAGAGTTTATAACGTTGAATTTAGACGTATCTCATCTTGTTCTCCATGAGACAGTGAACTGTGCAAAAGTCTTAGTCAATTAGATAAAATGTCTAATTGATCTTTATGCTGGAATAAATCTGTTTTATGTCTGTTGAAGTGCGTCAGCTTAGCCATTTCCAAACCTCTGCTAATGTCACCCCAGTATTTGTGGCAACTGTCCAACACCCTTGTAATTTTTAATTAAGTCCTAGTACATCTTGTCTGGCTAATCAGACCTCACTGAGAAATGTAGCTAATTTGCATGATTAATTAAAAGAGAAGTGTTCTCATCCCACAAAAATCCAAAAGATCTAGAAATTTTCTGTAGAACACAGGAAATACTTATTTATTTTTCATTGTTTATTCTTAATTTGCATACATTCCAATGCTATATTATGTCTGTTTTTCTGAGCAGGAATACACTTACTACCCAGATAAATAGCTTACATTTTTTTCTTTGACTGCCAAAGTCATTTGCACAGGACTGTAAATATAAGTGAGAGCATATTTCTGGGGTCAGAATTCAGGGTCAGTCAACATCAGGTGTTCCTGTAGCAACTGGGCCCTTGATCTAAAGCCCGATGACTGCCGGCCAAGGGATTTGAACTGATGACCTGTCAGTCACGGGCATTAACCCGCAAAACCGCCTGGCACAGATTTAACTTCAGCATAATTTCTGGTGACCTCTACCCCATCCACCCCGCCTCACCCGGCCCAGAGTGCAGTTGTGCCCGACAGCCTCGATCTTGGCAGTGATGACGTGGGAGGTCCAGTGGGCTAGCCAGTAGTCGATGGCCACCATCAGCGAGTGCTTGGCCAGCTGGGAGAGGAGCAGCAACAGGAGCAGCAGCAGGCCGGCCGAGGTCAGGTAGGTGCCGCACGCCCGCCAGGGAATGGCCGCCCTGTGACGCAGCACCTGGGACAGTATGTCCTCCTCGTCGCTCTCGCTGACCTCCTCCTCTGGGGGGCACCAGAGTGAACAAACAACCATAAGTGAAAGTTTCCTACTCGAAGTATAAAAATGTAAACAAAATGCATTATACAGCAACCCTACGGATTACCTGAAAGGCAAATCATTTATTAAGATATCTCGTCTTAACTCACGATGGCTGTTATGTTCAGTTTTCATTTTCATTCTAAATTACAGCCAGAAAATCGCTAATAAAAAGCACTTCAAATTACCGTAGGTCATCTCAAATTATGCAAGGAAGTGGAAATATAATTAAATGACCTGCCTCTAGGTAAATACAATGATTGCAGAATGTATAAAGGGAATATTTAGAAGATACAGCACTCCTGGAGGGAGATGATTAAACACCAACTGTTTAGTCTGTTACTGAGTCATGGGGGATGTGTTTTGCACCTGCAACACCTGTAAACTTTAAATGGTGTCAGAGCTCCCATGTGCTAGATTCTGGAGGCACAGATATTAAGGTGCAGGTCTGGGTTTCACACTGATGTTCTAAGAATCTTGGTCACTGTTATCTTTATTTCGCTTGCTTTGTCACAGACAGCCAATAGAGTTCTAGTACTGCTAATCTGAGGTTTAAACTAAGGCCCCTGAAACTGTCGATTGTCTCTATTTAAGGAAAGCTGTTCAGTGCAAGTGTGCTACTGCTTCAAATGCATGTGTGAGATATTGCATTATGAATAGATGGTGTTGGTGATTTCCCTTTGGACACCCGGGAACTGACGTGGGAGTTGTAAACTCAAGACAGATAGTCAAGCCAGGTTCTTCCTACATTTTTAACCCCTCACATGTACACCTTATAAGAATGTTTGTTGTGGGGGGTTGAAACCAAATAAGGGAGAAGGCACTGCAACACAGATCATAGCCACAAGTCACCATGTCTGAGAAACGCCATGACATCATGCAGTGGAAGTATGTCGGAATCAGGGAGAAGGGAGCGGCATGACGGTGAAGTCAACAGCAGAAGGGATGGAGCTCAAGCAAAGCAGAGAGCTTAACACCCAAAGGCATTCAGAGCACCGCGCATCTCTGTCGCACCTGTGTCAGCACTAAGAGCAACACCGGTTGCTGGAGAGACCCCCCACATGTGTGTCCACACAGACGTGCCACCAAAACAGGAAAGACAGCACATGTTAAATAACACGTCCTGGAGCTGAAGACATCAAAGACCCCAAGACAACATTCAAAGACAACAACAGACCAACATATACATGAGACCAGATACAGCTAGGATTAAACCCACATTAAAATAATCGGTAAAAAGTTCTATCAAACATCGGGCAGATTTTAATTATGACAAAGTATATTGTTGCTGTGAAACTAGAACTTGTTTTGAGTTGAGATTTGGGGTTGAAAGCAGTATGAACAGATAGATTTTAAGTAATTAATTCTGAGCTAAATGTAAAGCTCTCTATATGTCTATCAAATACATGTTGGCTATCTTCTTACCTTCATCTCCATCTTCTGTTCTCAGTGCCTCCCTGGAGTACATGGCTCTTCGTAAGTTCTTTCTCTCCAGTGCCGTCAAACTCTCAGTCACTGTCTCCTGAGACCACAGCACAATGCTTTGAGAAGAGAGGAAAGGGGAATTCACACACATAATGGAGTCTTATAAAAACGTGTAGATAAGGTGACGTCACGCAAACCCTTCTATATGAAGGTTTGGTGGACGTGATTATTTGCGGTGTCTGTAACTTGGCATGACTGAGTAATTTTTTCAAAGCTTGAAGAACGATGAAGTCCTTTAAGTGTTTCCTTAGACAGCATTTGCAGTAGGTGAATTGGTTGAACTGGCGTTGGAGTGGACTTCCTCTCTATTCATAGGAAGCTGTTTCACCTTCTCAAACTCCTGGTCCTGCCGATGCATTAGGGTTTTCCACTGCTCAAACAGCTCGGGCTCAGAGTTCTGGATGTCTTTCAGTGTCCCCTCTGTCTGAATGGTACCATCCTTCATGGCGATTATCTGAAGCAGAAACGGGCGAAAGGGTCACTATAGAGAGGATTGCCTCTCCGGTCAATCAAAACCCTTTTCACCGAATGTGGGCGTGGCTGCCCCAGCCAACACAGGTATCCTGACGTTGCTGGTGCTGAGCGGATGCTGACAGGCTGCGCAAAGTGTGTCGCTCACCCAGTCGGCGTGAGGCAGGTACTGCAGCTTGTGAGTGACTAACACCACTGTCCTCTTCTCCTCTCTCAATAGTTTGAGGATTCCCTCCTGCATCAGGTGGTCGCTCAGGTGGATATCCAGGGCTGAGAAAGGGTCATCCTAATCGGTGGGGAGGAGGGCGGGGGGGGGAGATCATGTAGTAGGGAACCCCTTCATGTCCAGGGCTAAATCTGTATGATCAGTAAAGCTGAGCAAGGTTTAGGTAGACAAATGGAATCCAATACTGTGTATGTATATACTGCTGTATGTTGTGCTTATGTAGGCCAGTTAAACAACACAGTTTATCTCTCTGTTTTAAGGGCCAAGTGCCTCTGTTGTGACATTAGCATCTGCTGGAAATGGGAGAGCACAGCCAGGGGAAGAGAGTGAGTCACAGCTTTGTGGTGACACTACTGACTCCAACATGAGTCAGTCACTAAGCAGAAAGCCGGAGAGGCTGAAGAAAAATGAGATGGTTTGAGTTAACGGCGCTATTCATTTCCCGATGACCTCTGTTTGGGCAACACGGCGAACGTGAAAAAACCTGGAGGATGACGATGGAGATGCGATAAGCGATAAGAGACCTCCACTCACCAGGAAAACGACATTAGTCTGCTGGTAGAGCGCTCGGGCTACGCTGATGCGCTGGCGCTGTCCTCCAGAGAGAATGATCCCCTGATGGAAGTGGGGAGAGACTGAGCAACAAACCAGTTCAAAATCACAGGTTACAGTGTGAATGCGAGGAAAAGCTAAGTGCTTTAATTGGGATGACAGGCTGACAGCGTGAATGAGGGCGGGTCTTCACAGTCATTGTGTCTGATAATCATGGTGTCCGTTGCGCACCATGAATCCGTGCATCGCCCACTGTTTGATATCAGGTTTTGATTAATGCAAAAAGTCTCTAACATGGTTGGAAATGTGTCTATACATGGACATGAGGATGACACCATTGGGTAATGGTTTGTTAATCGTCCACCTTTATATGATGACAAAGGGCTGCCCTGTGTCCTGTTCTAACCCCCATGTCTCATACTGGGTTTTTTGAATTTATTTTTTTTGATGATGTTACCTAATCATTAGATAGTTCGACAAATTATGGACAGCCTCTGAAAACAAATATATATACTATACAGGCAGCAGCTACAGAGGATAGTCTGACAGACAAATATTCTGCATAATGAAGGTATTGTGAAGGCATATTTATATATTTGTAAATGTTTAAGCAGTTTACTTCATAGACTTTCCATTTATCTTGTAACGTTCACAGTGTTTGTAGTGAGATTATGAGTATGTACACATGAGTGAGGGTACGCATATGGAATTAGATGGCTTGTCGCTGAATGAAAACTGACCCGTTCTCCAATCTCCGTCTGGTCCCCCTGTGGTAGTATGTCTATATCAGGCTGCAGAGAACAGGCATCGATGACAGTTTTGTACCTGGGGAACACGCACGTGACAATGACGACGGAGAATTTCCACAGAGTGCAGGAAGATAAAGCTCAGGATTTAAGGGCTGACGATTACACTTACATTTCAAGGAATTTTAACTGGAAGCCTTGATAGTATTGAGTCAAACACCAACATAACCAGCTTATTTTGCAATTATTTATATGACATTCTCCGAATGATTTAGTTTACAAAAAGATTGCTTTGTAATAAGTAATACAATTATTGCTCAAAATACTATCGTAAGCAGTCAAAATACTTTTTAGGTGTCAAATACTAGATTATAGCTATAAACTAGATACTAGATACTAGATTATTTGCTATAAACATTTGTCTCAAAAGCTCTGTCTTCAGAAAGTTTTTAAATACCATACATTTCAGGGGATATAAAGGAGAGATGAAGTACACTGGCACAAGTTTTGAATAAATTTCCTGCAAAGCCTACACCATGTAAAATTTAACAGAAAACTGATTGATATTAACACTTGTGACTAAATATGTACCTCATTCTCTCCCTTACACACTCTGTTAAACACTCACAGGGTCACTATATTACAGAAAATGAGTGGGGGCGGGACAAGGCAATGTGGGCAACTCGCTTCAGAAATGGTGTGGACAGGAGCTGCTCAAAGGCAGTAATTGCTGAATGCGGGTAGTAAGGAGGTGGGGGGCAGCAGGTATCACCACAGCAACACGGCAGAATTTACGTTTGGTCTCTTTTCCAATCCATTAAACAAACAGGAAGTATGATAATTAACGTGGATAGCACTGATTTTTTTCTCAGACACCCTTTGGAAAACACGCAGTAAATGTTTTCTTCAGCGTTCACCACCCTGGATCTGGCAGGCCAATGTAAATTATGGGCTTCATAAAGCTTAATTGATTCAAATGTAACTGTTGGCTGAATGAATCACACAATTATAATCACATTGAGCAGAATGTGTGAAGGAAACATAATTAACCATTGTGTTTCAGTCTCTAGATATTAAACCACTTTAAAACAGTGGCTGAGTAATGTATACTAATTTATTTAGTTTTGTTTCATTAGTCATGCCCATTGAACAGAGAGAACTATTTGGTGTATCCACATTGCCTTCAGGTGTATTTTAACTATAATCAATGGTATTAAGTAATTCATCCTTTAGAAGCAAACTTGGAAAGTGGAGGGATGCATTCACATGTGGTGGCTTAATCGTTAGGGAAGTGCACTTGTGATTGAAAGGTTGCAGGTTTGAATCCCTGACCAGCAAGGCACCGTTGAGGTGCTCTGAGGAAGGTACCGCCCCCAAGCACTGCTCCCCGGGCGCTGAATTAGCTGCCTCCTGTTATGTCATGATGTCACATATGGGTTAAATGCAGAGGACACATTTTGTTGTGGTGTGTCAACAATGGCTGCTGGTCTCTAAATTCTCAGAGTGACTCCAAAGCCTGGGCAAATTCCAAGTGCATATGATCCAATTGCGTCATTAATTGAAAATGAATGACTTTAATGAGAATAAAGCCAGAATTCACAACGAAAGCTGCACTGGGAATCCCTGAAGTACATGCACTTGTGACTCTAGCAGGGAGCAAAATGTCAAATTACAGTTGTCTCGTCCAACAACATTGGACAGAATGAGGTGCTGGTTACCTCTGCTTGTTTAAGGGCATTTCGAAAGTGATGTTCTCCACAAGGGTGGTGTTCAGGAGCCAGGGCTTCTGGGAGGCGTACGCCACAGATCCTCTCTTCCTGTTAGCAAGAAACACAACACCAGGAAGCTCAAAATGATGAGCTGGCAAGCCTAGAAGCATTCAGAAAGAATCCTCCTCTGGTCTATCGACACTGGCAGATTTCGGGCAAGCTGACCCGTGTAAGATGAAGGACTTGAGTAACGCTGAATTGGCGCAAATGATTTGAACTAAGTAATGACACTGAATTATTTTAACTCTTCCTGAATTATGGTCAAATCTTTTGGGGAAGAGCGCTTGGTATTCTACTGCAGCATAGCAGAGAAAAAAAAAGTTCAGTCTGAAAATTAGTTTTACCTGGAATCTCCTTCTACAGCTGCATCCTTATCTGACGGGCTGTGGAACACACATGAAATACATTCAGAAACATTTAATAATAAATGCTCAGTATGTTTAATGCTTATCTGCATTTACCAAAGAACTGCTGATGCAGACTAATAGAAATCAAATGTCTATTAAGTTCAATGGTACTAATTTCATATATCATAAGGCATGGTATCTTGAAGTGTACAAGGCACGTGTACGTTTTTCTAGAACCTTCTTTGTGCCCATAAGTGACATGCCTCATTTCTCCTTGCCTTTCATTCCACTCCAATGAGAGAGGAGGCTTCTCTGTGATCTTGTCAAGGGGACACCATTCCCCTTACACGTCTCTTATTATCTTTGGTTTGGTCAGATCACATGGACATGCGTGGTATTTCAGTAATGCCGTCTGACACTTTATGGTGAGAACTGCTGATGGAGACGGATGCTTGTGAACTGCTTAATAAAGTGGTGTTCAACCCACCAGCCATGCAGAAATGATCAAACAAGTGACACTTCAATGAAGATACTCTCACTGTCACCTGTGCTTATCTACTGTTGCCCCGAGAGCTTCAAATGAATACAAAGGTGAACAAAAATGGTTCTCTGTCACAATGGATGACGTACCTTTCATCTCCTGAATCTGGGTCAGACAGACTGTAAATGGGACAGAACAGTGCTGGTTAGGTAGAAGTTCACAGAAACTGCAAGGACCAGATGAATTTAGCATGTTGAGACTAATCAAGTCAAAGCAAATGAGCTTGTACTGTTTTACAATCTGTCCCTGTGTTTTGGGTGTTCATTGTGCTCCTCCAGTTAAGTGCAGATTCTAAGTGTGTTCTAGATGAGTCAGTCCGGCCGGATGATAAGGCAGGTGAGTGAGGAGACAGCCATACGATTAAATGAGCTGCTCTCGCCGTATTGTGCTTCTAACATGACTGCCAGTGGTCCTACCATGTTGGCACAGAGGTGCCCAGCTGTGTCCTCCCTGCCACTTTGATTTGTCCTTGTTATATAATTAAATTTCCATATTTTTTATTGGGCTGGAAGCAATTTTTTGTTTATCATATTTGTTTTGTTTTAGGTGGAAGCGGATTTGGGTGTGACCTCCTATTTCTGTTTGCTGAATTGGTTTTGCCTCAGAACGAGTTCATTCCAGCACCAGCTACATGCTTGTGAAGAAAGTAGGCAGTAGATAAAGGGAACTTCAGCTTGCAGCCATTTCTTAGTTTTGGCCTTTTTCCATGTACTGCAGTCAAGGAAGGACTTATTTTTCATTCTATTTTAGAAACAGTGACCCATAAGCACCAAATGGCAGGCTTGAAAAGATAAGAATTAATGCCTTGGACATATGATAATAATACAATAGCTTCACCAAAAAAAGTTTTTTTGTTAAAAGTTCACTGCTGAGAACCCTGTCTTGGCACATGCTTCTTAGCTTGTTAGCTATTTTTAGCTGGGGGGATCGCAGATACCTCACCTCCTCTGTAAAACCCTTAAATGGAGATTTAAAATGGTGGTCTGAAAATGGTTTGAAAATGGCGACCGTGTGCCTGAAGGTGATGGACAAGCTGATGTTAGAGTTCCCTGAGGATCCAATCGCAATGTCTGCATATCAGGCCGAATGTGGGTCAGTTGAAGAAACGGGAGGTCAACTCTGTAGAGAAAACTAGCATGGTTTAGAGCAGATTATGGCGCGGTCCATTTCTAAAGAGACTCCCAGCCTTGGGAATGTTTATCTCTAATGACCCATTACATCCCTTTTGCTTTAAAGAGGCACCGATAGGTCTGTGATCTATAGGATAATTTTGTTGTGTTGACTTTACAACTTAAAAGGTCAATCCTATAATTGTATGTAGTTCTGAAGTGTTTAGGTTTTTTTGGTTAAGAATAGCTTGAACAATTGTGGCAATAGAACTTGGTCCTTTCTGCACCCTAATATCCACAGAACCATACAGGAAATACAGCACCTCATACCTTAGCTTTGCTACTGAACTATTCCTGAAATGTATACAGAACATATATACCATATAAGATATGGTTTAACTTGGTTTAATTCATGCAGTTGCTATATTGGAACATGACACTCAAACTATATGTAATGTCATGCAACTGTTTGATGAGGACGACAAGGGAAAAGGGTGATTGTGTTCCTTTATTCCACAACAGAGACATTTCTGCTTTTATAGTATTGCTATTTCTGGAATTTATTTATTTTTGGTTATTTGTTTTTTTAGTTTGCTTTCCTCATCCGTGCAGCAACGTGCAGAACTGCCATGTTCCAGAAGCCTCCGCGGTCTCATTTACCACCAGCCGTTTGTGTCACTTAAAAGCAATAACAGGAGGAAGCTCCATAATTGGGACCTTCATTATCTGTCATTTTGATAGACTTGATAAGGCGTGTGCTAGACAGACAGTACCAGGGCGGAGTCTCGTCAGACTGCTGATCTTGGCCAGAGAACATAGGACGTACAGACCCAATACCACTCATCAATACCTGTCAAAATGTTATCAGCAGAGAACGGGGGAAATCCACACCCACATCGCAATTACAAACAGCACAACCCAGATTTGACTTCCCTGTCTATATCATAATGCAGATGGTCTACTAAAGGAGCCGATTTTGGGCTTAAGTGTCATTCAGCGTTGCTGAAAAAGCTTTTATTTTATTACCCCTTGTACATTCCGATAAGACTAACCAGTCTCTCATAGAGCCCAATCCACGTCACATTGATGTTTAGCTTGGTTTTTATAGACGAAAAATGTTTGATTTCCATAACAGTCGTATAAAAAGTCACTTTTCAAAAGTGAATTCTCTGTCAGCCAGATATTACGATTTACAGATATCGTAGTACTCTCAGTACCCCTGCACATGGTTGGAAAATAACATACTACTTTATTGCCTAATTGAATTCCACTCATAAATTGGAAAAATGATGAATGTTGGCTTAAAATGGCAACACTGTTGGCAATGAATCGGCCTTTAAAGCTACATTGGCTTATTTCCCATTGAAAACTAAGGCAAGTGCTTTGGTCCTTTTTGTCCTTAATATCAGCTAATATCAGTTGGTTTCAAAGCCCAACTTATGTTAAGTTACGATGCCATGGGTTCTTTTGGGGACTTAAAAAAACTGGTCACATTCTGAAGGAAGTACCCTTGAATATTCCAGAAAGGAATAAGCCAGTGTTACTGCCTACAATCTGCTGGGAGCGTAACATCAGGGACGATTTACCATTTAATATGATATAGGTCACTTTGTGGTATTTATTAGTTTGAGCGAACTTAATTAGTTTGAATGTGAAGAATGGTCCCACAGTGTGATAGTATTTAAATTCCTATAGCCAAATAAAAATGAGACATAAAATATTCATTGCATGGGAATTTAATATTAACACACCACAGACTGCTGCTAATCCATCAATTTGATTTGATGGATAGACTTGCTGCTGTTTCCCCTACTGGTTTGACTTGACTTATAGCTTCCTGTGCTTCATACCAGTTTCATGTGAGTTACTTATGGAAATAACAGGACTGGAGTGGGTGGGCCAGAGTCCTCAAACCTCCACATTAGGGGGGTTGAATCCAACGTCAGCACATCCAGCATGCGACTCTTCCGGATATTCCAGTGTGCTCCCATAGTTATGTTAGTCAGCATCTCTAAATTGCCCATAGCAATTGATCACATATGTGTGCATCTATGTATTTAGGTCCCTGATATCTAGAATGGACCAAATCAAAGGTCTATATTTTAAATGCAGACCAGAATTAAACTGGCATTTAGAAAACAAAACATTTTGGACTAGAGTCCACCTCTTACCTGTTCCAGGTGATGGTCCCGGAGATTTTCTGCATCTCCCCCAGTGCTGCCAGCAGCAGTGAAGATTTTCCACAGCCCACCTGCCCCACGATCATGGTCAGCTGACCTGCGATACATACACACACCCACATACATACGTTTGCATATTTGCAAATGAAATATACAATCAAACAACTTAATGGCTGAAATGTAGCACCTTACCGAAGGGAATTTTTATGTCTATGTTCGACAAAGTTGGGGGTCCATCTGTCCAGGTGAAGTATCCACTCACTATCTGTGGAGATCACACAGACAGACACAATGTGACAGGTCCCCTCTGATGACGGACCCCCTTTCTGACCTTTCATAATGTGGCATAATGGTACCTTGACCATCTGTCTTAGTGGAAACTGGTCAACAAGTCAGCTGGATTCAGCAGATTTAGAACCAGAAGATGTGGACTGAGCTTTAATTATGACTTTATAAGGCTAAATAATTTTAGTGAGATGTTGTGAAGGATTTTGTAGGCATTGTCATGTTAATTAAAACCATGGTATATTTACTAACAGTCAAAATATGAATTAGGACATGGTAAACTGTTTCAAGCATTCTTTTAATGTGACAATTCCTTCATTTTTATTGAAAATGGACACAAAATATAAATATGTTCTGTGATCTTACTGACTGCATTCCATGCATAGCTAATTCCTGACACTTGTCTCAACAGCGTCTCTAATGAGGTGAAACTGCCAGATACACATTATCAAAAACATGTACAAACACAGTACGACACTTGGGGCTGTGCAATATGCAAATATAGCGATACTGAAAATATGTTCTCAAGGGTTATCTGTGCTATCTGGCCGAATTGATACTAACATAATAACAAACGTCTATAGTAGTGCCCATCTGAATTTAAACACCGACAGGAATTCTCAAGTGCCTTATTGAAATCATTATCCAACAAGGGGCGTCTGTTAATACCAAGAACACAAAGACTGTACTTGTGGTCTTGGCAAGAGTGGTCTTGCTATCGTGCCTTCAAAGAATGAACTAGAGGCGCAATGAATCATGGGATTAATCTTGTTGTCAAAGATGCAACCAATTAATATATTTGGGGCAAGAACATTATCTTGAGATTTTTACCTCTGTACTTTTGTTCTTGAGAATTGGAGCTGGTCTTCAGCAATAAAAGATTAAGTAAAACACGAGGACACAAGTATGGTCAAGTATGTATATTGAAAAACACCCATGGTCTTTGCAGTATTTGGTCTGCAAAATCATGTCATTTTGGTCCTGTGCTTATATAGCTAACCACTTAAAATACCTCCTAGTTGTAGCATCACCTTGCTCAGCTCACCTTGATGCACATATTATCCTCCTGGCTTGGGGGAGCTTCACAGTCATGCTCCCTCTGAGGTCTGTAGTTATTCCAGTCTTCTCTGGTTGGATGCTTCCGGTTCACCACCTTCAAGGGCTGCCACAGCCCAACAGAAACACCCAGAAGCATCTCAGTTACATTGAAATACAAATATGTGTAATTCAGTTAGGCTATTGAGAACAGTACACAACGAGATGGGGATCTGAGCACAGGGCAGGCTATAGGAAATCAAGAAGGCCAAGGATAATTCTATACTTACAACTGCCTGGTACGCGTTATTATGACCAGAGCTTGTGGGAACGATGCCTTTCAGGTCCTGTTCCTCACCGATCTCCTCACCGGAGAAGAATTCGCTCAGCTTCTGCACACTGAAGAAGCGGAAAGCAGCTCGATTTATAATTAGTTTACTTTTTTTGAGCAAAGTATCTGGCTGTAGCTTTTGTTTTTTGTTATTCACCCCAAACTCCTATGTTGACTTGGTCTAACTCTTCAAAGCAGGGCTGGGCAACCATGTCCAGAAAGGGCTGTTGTGTATACAGATTTTCACCGCAACTTCCTGATTAGATTACTAATTACAGGATTGATTAGCTGAAGAATCCTCACACCTGGGTTTGAATAGCTGACCTAAAGGTTACCCCAAAAACCTGCACGTACACCAGCCCGTTGCGGATAATTTTGCCCACCCTGCCTTAGAGGTCTGATTTTAAATGTGCTGATTCTTGCATTGTCGTCTGTAGATGTTGGTTTTATTTCACCGTCTCAAACTTGTTTACTGTTGACTTCCGTCACTGAAACTCTAGAGCTGTGGAAGCTGACACAGCTGTGCTGGGGACAGGGAGGTGTGTCCTTTTGATGATGACATCGCCTGCGTTTTTACTGTGCCACAGCATTACAAAAATAGACAGAACTTCCCGTGGCTCTCAGCCTGGTGTGGGGAGCCCGGGAACTTCTTAAAACGATTAGTGTGGAAGGGGAAGAGGAACAGGACACCCTGTGGAGATGCCACAAACAGCGGCAGCTGTGCTCAGGACCGCCGTGCCTATGCTATTTTGTCGGCTGCGTATATATAGGGAGCAGCTAATCCCATGTGACTGGAACAGGCGTCAAAAAAAAATGATGGAAAGCAGTGATGAATCTCGTGCTTGCCAGACAGAGACATGATATTGGCAAAACACAGAAACATTCATTTTGGAGCAAATTGATCCACACTAATGGAAAAGAAGGTCAGGTGATACAGCTGATGCACAGAGATGGTATGCATGACTAAAGCTTATAGCTGTCATATACATTTGGTCCACATGTCCCAGTAGGGCCACAAAATTGCAACACAAATATTAACTGCGGGGCGCAAACATTGATGCTAAGACACAGTTTCTGCAGAGCTTTGTGTTTGACAGGAAAGGTTTCAGGGATGATTACTCAGCTGCAATGCTGATATAAGGGCCTATATCACTATAAATCTTTCATGGCCACAGTATTCGATTGTCTGTAGGCCACAATAAGACAAGCTAATCTTGAATTATTGCACTTGAGGTACTGGATTACACCCACTGAATGGAATTAGAGCAACTCAAAAGGTCAAGTTAAATTAATGTGACCAATTTCAATTTCTCTTCCTCCTTCATGCAACATACTGCTATTATTATTTTTTATTTTTTTTATTTTTTTTACTTGGCAGATCTATTTACCGCACAGAACATTGTAGCTGCAGGTCTCAGAAAGGGAGAGATTGCAAATTTGTATTGCAGTACTCTATTAGCTTCAGTCAAGCATGGTGTGGGGCACTTTCAGCCTTTCTTATTTTAAAATACACACTCCTCTAACAAATATTAGACTGACATCCTTATAATACGCTGACTCTCCCTCAAACCATGTTATAATAATAATGACGCTTTATTGATCCCCGTGGGGAAATTCTCCTCTCGCCTACCCCATGCTCTCCATGACACAGTCATGAATGAGAGCGAGCTTGTCAGCGAAGGGAAGAGAGCTTCAGAGGTGCCCATGAAGCTGGGGCTTAGGGACCTTCATTAGGGGCCCAGAGACATGTGACTATTCTGCCAAAGCCAGCCATGAAGCGGGGACCTTCCGATCGCAGGTACAGTGGATTTAGCCTGCTGGGCCACACGTTGCCTCTTACGTCACTAATGCAAGAACACGTAGGAGAAAATGGAAGACTTGCTTTAGCACAATCGTTTATTTTGGATCCTGCGGCTTGGCCTAAAGATCCTACAGTTCTGTCAGCTCAGAAAAGCAGTGCGGTTTCTCTCAGGACGAGACCTCCTTGTAGTTCCACCCACATTGTTGCTTTTTTTCCGCCAAGGAGTTTCCTCGGTTGTGAGGAAAAAAAATGGGAAAAACAACAAAGCGGGAAGCCTGTGAGAACAGTCTGGTGCAAGACGTGCGAGATCACATGGAGTGACCCTTTGTGAACGTCACTTTACGTCACAGTGTTCCTGTGCTGAACTTTGGGTAATCACTGAGGATATGAGACTCCTTAGGTGGTAGAGTGCTTCACGAGCTTAGGCATAAACATACCCATAATGCATCAGTATGCTTTTTATTCAATGTTTTCACATTTAACCCTTTAGAAACACTTAATGATAATGATGATAATGATGTGCAACTACCTGCTTTTATTATGGAGCGACAGGCATGAGATGTCAACACTGGATGGACACATACTAAATGTTTTCTAGGCAACTATTTTGACGATATGCTTGGAAAGATATGGTGTTTTGAAAAATTTACAACACAGACCTGAGGCAGATGGTCCCAAGACATTGTCCAGCTTTAAAAACACACTATATGTCCGTCGTACATTACAAAAAAGGGCAGCGCGTGCTCACTTACCTGACCAGGGCTTTGACGGTGGAGCGCACAACGCTGGAGAGCATGAAGAGGGGCGAGACCAGGATATGGAAGAGGGACAGGGAGGCAAAGGCAACAGCGGGGGAGAGGTCTGAATCCTCCGACAGGTGCACATGGACCACAAACGTCTGCAGGGAGCACAGCGGATGAAAGAAAACACAAGATTCAAAATGCTGTGTGACTCTAACCCCACACTTTTCCCAGTGTATGTAGGCTAAGTTTCTACCATGACCACAACCTTCTATAAATAGGACAGGATTTATGCTTTTTTGTAACGACAATTAAACAGCGTCCTTAAAATGTCTTTGAAGTTATTTAAACAGGTATGGTGGTCTGCCAGCAACTCAGCGGATCTTAACGGGAAATAGCAGCAAATGGACATCCGCCACTGAAGAAACTAAAGGGGATTTTCAGAAGAAGCACCAGCTTAGCTAACCTTACAAACTCAACCTAAGGCAAGAGCACTAGAGGCCGCCAGACACACATTCGACCTCATACTCACAGTAAGAACCGCCGCTATTGGGATTGCTGCATTCATGAAGACTGAAAAAACAAACAAACAAAACGTTCGTGTTGCAAAATCAAAGTCAGGTCCGACACAGACAGACAGGAGATGACAATAATGCTGAAGGTTTGCCTGAATATTAATGTTCATTGAAGGTTTGTATCTTTAGCTCGCGGCCTCGGATTGGACTCTGAAATCCTTCTCGCTATTGATTTTGTCAGGAAACAGTCCCAGAGGCTCACTGGAGACAGACGTGTAGAGGGCGAAGGTCTTCAGGCTGGTCAGCTCTTTCTGCCGCGTCTCGTCCACGCTGTCACGGAAGATGTGCTCCCAGGCATAGAGCTTCAGCAGCTTAATGCCGCGCAGTAACTCGTTGGTCTTCTTTAGCCGCTCGCCGGAGTATTCCTGTGGGGGGAGGGTGGAGGGGAACGCAGGACCTCGAATATGCTGGAAACGCACATGTACACTCACAAACACACTAGAATGTGGTGTCATTGGTGAAAAATTCAATCTACTCGATCTGTTTTTTGGTGATCCTCGCTTTACATTCTGTTAGTGATGCTAAAGAGCAGGGGTGGGCAATCTCATCCGCAAAAGGCCAGTGTTTATGCGGCTTTTCGCTGCAACTCCCCAAATAGATTACTAATTAGGGGACTGATTGGCTGAAGAGCCCTCACACCTGGGTTTGAACAGGCGACCTACAGGTTATCCCCAAAATCTGCGTACACACCGGCCCTTTGCGGATAAGATTGCCCACCCCTGCTATACAGGATAATCATTCAGATGAGCATAAAGGATGAGTCAATATTTGCCCGCTGAAATGGGTCTTGAATGTGTGGTTTCTTTGGCATGGCAAGCAGCCAGCAGGCCTCATGGATCTGTTTGCATTGGAAAGCCGGGGGGGGTGATGAGCGAATGCACTCACCAGTGTGCTCTTCTGCGCTTGGGACAGCTTGGTGGCCACAAAGTACTGCACTGGGGCCAGGACAGCGATGACCGTGGCCCCGATCAAGGCACTTACTCCCAGGAGGTAATAGAGGAGGATGACTCCGACGATGATCTGGAACAGCGCGCACAAAGACATGAGGCCAACAGTAGTCTCCCTCCGCCAGCTTCATTCACAGCTGCAGCCTTGGGTTCCCTCTGACCTTCAGGGTCTCATTGAGAATAAAGTAAAACTCTCCCTTCGGTGACTCGAAACACAATGTCACACAGCTGTTGAATGTTCAAATGTCACACAGCTGTATTATGGCATTGGCTTGTATATAGAAAATATATAATTACATTTTATGATATATAATAGAAAAAGTAGATATGCCTTGAATTATAACATCCAAATGGCAACATCTAGTAATCCTCAACCTTTTGTTACCATCTGGTACACATTTAAGCTGAAAATGACGATGTAAAATTGCAAAATTGGCTATATTCAGGCAGCATTATATGTATCATGTATCACATCAGTGTGCCCTAGAATGGACTGGCAGCCGATTTAGGTTATCCCCCCTACGTCATTGTAGGTTCAGCATGACTAAGTACTGCAAAAGCACTAAGGGAGGATGGATGGATGGATGGATGAAAGGCAGGGGTCTCCAATTCTGGTCCTGGAGAGATACTGTCTATTCTACCTGTGTTCTGATGAACGGGTAAATACCAGGAACAGGTGTGGCTCATCAGAAGCCAGATAGAATAGACAACCTACTGGACAGTAGCTCGCCAGGACCGGAGTTGGAGACCCCTGATGTAAGGTGTAATAATAAGGTATAAATAAGAGATGAGTACTATACTGGAAAATACCTTGTGGTTTGGAATCAGATGATATTTGGCTATCACAGGAAGACTCTGGGTTATTCGATGACATAGATGGAATTACATCTTCTGTATGCTCTCCAGCCTTTACTGACTGTACTTCCAGTGGAAGGATTCAGTTAATGTGAGCAGTCCCCAAACTCGGCATGGTCCAGATCTGGGTGGATAGTTCAGGTCCAGAAATCCAGACGAATATTTTGTTTAATCCAACCAGTTGAGTATAAAGAGTCACAGTCACAGAATACTCAACTGGTTGGTTGAAAGAAAATCTTGGTCTGGATTTTAACTTTCTGGACCTGAACTATTCAATTCTGACATGGTCGAAACTGAGACCAGGAAATGCAGTTGGATTACACTGCACCTACCATAAACTCTAACATTAGCAAGTGCATGTGGCATGTTACTGAATTCACTGCTTACTTCCACTGCCTGCTAGATTTACAGTTCATGATGGGTTCCCTCTGCTACATGAGTCTGTCGCATAGTAAAATTTATATGAATGCTAAATGAGTTCATGCATGTTTTATTTTACCTCACTGAAGTAATATCTTCTACGACAATATATTTGATAAATATATAATATTAAAGCCATCTCCTGTCCTTCTCGGTAATTGATCTAAGGTCGGATTTAATTTCAGTTCTAAATCACATTGAAAGTTAAAACAGCATAACAGAAAATCTGTGCGAATTAAATTACAGCGGAATACAAAATGAAGTATATTGGCTAATTCAATTTACTACATTTTTCTTAATTACATCTCAAAATGTGAAATGATGTTTTCCAGTACTAACTGTGCTGTAGTTTAACAATTTATGGCACTAAGTACATGGTTTTATAGATGAGTAGTAGATTACTAATAAAACAGTGGAGATGGATGGATGGATGGATGGATGGATGGATGGAAACAGTGACGATATCTGCAGCTGTGACATACTTGAACCGGCATGGCCCATAGGTTCGGACAAAGGAAAAAGAACCACATCAATTGGTTGGTATCTATGGCCACCAGGTTGCAAATCTGGCCCACAGTCATCTCCCCCATGGACATGTTAGAGGTGCACAGGCGCATGATCTTGTTGTAGATCTTCAACTGTAAATATAGAAACACCACAGGTAACCGTTCGTAGAGCATCTGGCGCTGCGGAGCAGCCAACACTGTATGAACGTGAGTCCCGCGTACCTCCAAGGCCCCCCTCAGGTTGATGCCTGTCTCGATAGCCACGTAGTACGAGGCTTGGAGGAACGTCCTCTGGAGGAGCAGAGCAAAGAAGAGCAGGACAGCCAGCACATAGGCATTTGCCAGGAACTCCTGCGAGGAGATGAAGTAGATCCCCAGCAGCTTCACCTGCAGCAGAGTAGACCAGGTCCATAGATCCATCAATCTGGCGTCGAGCGTCGGCCTGAAACTACTGGATGTCGATGGGCTTCTGACGGTGAAATGGCCCTTAGAAATCATGCTCAATGGCTTAAAGACTAGCTCACGGATCGAAAATATACCTAAAATAATTATGTTAAGTAATGAAGTAGTACTTTGTCTACCATGTATAATGTGACAGGGTTTTCCAAGAATCACTGTTTGTTAACTTGATATGGTTTACGGTGCTTGGTGTGTTATTTGAGTTATTTTTCCGGCAAAACCGTTTTCCAACATAAAAATCACATTTAATTATAGGAGCTCAGCTAAAAAACTAGCAGAATAAAAACAAGAATAGGGATAACAAAAAAACAACAGTAGACAGAGAAAGCAGGAAAACTGTTGCCTGTATTTCTGTGTAATTCTGAGAGTCATGCACTCACATATCTCACAGTCCTGTTTCACCCTCAGTCCATCATGATCAACTGGTTTCACACTCAATATTATTCATCCAACATCAGCATGGCAACACCTTGGTAATACATTTCTGAGGAAACACAGCTTTTTTATTTAATGTTTAGGCCAATATCTAAGAAAATCCAGAAAGTAAATATCCAGACCTAGATTTTGTTTCAACCAACCAGTTGAGTATAAAGAGTTACAGTCACTCAACTGGTTGGTTGAAACAAAATCTTGGTCTGAATTTTTACTTGGTGGCCCTTAAATTTCCACATGTGTAAGAGGTTACTGAATTCATCCACCCTTCCTTTCAGAGGGTTAGGGCCTCATCATGAAGCTCAGGTAGGTTTGTCGGGCTGTTGGTGTCGGCTCAGTGTGATGGCTGGACTTGACGGGCGGTTCCTACCGGGGGTTGGGGCGCCCTGTTCTCCTTGCTGATGTGGTGGACAATCCCGGAGATGCAGAGTGGCCCGGCGAAGCCCAACAGGTCGGCCAGGAAGCGGAAGGTGATGCTGAGAATGATGGGTCGCCCGAAGGCTTCCCGGAGGGCTCTCCAGATCCACCTGGGCCCCTGCGGCTGAGTGCCATGCAGTTTCTGAAGATGAGGAACAAGGGCACTCAGCGACTTGCATGGCTCCTGCTCCGACAGCAACGAGATGAGCGGCTCCCGGAGTGACCTGCATCAGGAATAACGAAGCTGCGCTGCCTGATTATCTGGGGTCTCATTAAGCAAGAAATCCTGAACCAAAACCCTGATCTGCTTTAAAGCCTTTTTTGGTTAATTTTTGTCTTTTTGCTACATATAATGCTCATGTAGGTTCCTGCTGACTCCAGAAAGGTGCATAATTTAACAAACATTTAAAAGTCAAAGTGCCAAAAATCGAATGTTCATAGGAAGTGGAAGCGCGGCAGATTTTGCCTCCATTTTTCAGTAAAAAGGCATCATGTTCTTTGCTTTTCGCTCGTCAGCTCACTTCTTTGCTTGACTAAACAGCGCTGTTGGTTGAACGCGCTCATAATCTGAGGCCACATCTGGCACTCGCCGTTCTGTGCTGTACGGCCGCTCAGGGAAATTGCGAGGTTGCCCTAGCAAGCGTTAACGATGGCTTTGAAGAAAGCCCGAGGTCGGCCTGAGGTTCAGGGCCGATCTGGGGACCAGAGCTGAGGCGCCGTCCCACACAACACAGTCACGGCCCCATTCCCATGGAGGAAGAGTGTTTTTTTTCACTCTTTTTTTTCAGCCGGACGTGAGGGGGTCAAAATGTCACAGTGATGCACGGAGACGCTTTGTGGCCAAGCACAGCGAGCAGTCTGACCTCACTGCGTAATGGAAAAGCCGCCCCTCTCCAACCCCCCATCCGCAGCTGACATCTAAATGGCAATCACGTGATTTTTTTCTGTCCCCCATCAAAGAGCATCAGGGCCATTGAGGACCACTGGACACCTTGTCGCAAAGCTGGGATATTCCACCTTATCAGCTGTGACTACGCAATTGCCCTGTGTGACTCTCCAGTTGGGTTTGCGCACATGCTACTTATCCGATTGTTGTAGTGTTAGGTTCACTCAGACCTCCATGACACATATGCAGTGCGTATTGAAGTTGATCCTCAGCATATGTTTATTTTAATTCCATCTATGAAAACAGATCCCTGACAGGACCTGGCTAGCCTAGCATGACTAGCCTAAGCTAAATAAATAATCTCTCCTCCTGGCAATCGTTTCTCTTTCCTTATTTCTCATTTTGCTATTTCATCTGTCATTGTGTAATAAACGTGCCTTGTCCTTGGCTGCCTGCTGTTTGTAATTAGAGCATCAGTTTCCATAGGGACGGGTATCCCATGTCATCTGAAGGAAGCATTACCCTCCAATTATCATCGGCACGAATCTGCAAGTGAGGCATAAGCAGAATGATCCCCAGCAGGCTCACTGGCCCTCGAAATGGGATAGTCACCTCTGGGTTTGTTGGAAAGGCTTTCAGTCACAAGTAAATCCAATTTTAGGTATTTGGTAATTTGAAGCCACTAACTGCTGCATCCATAGAAAGGACATTTGGAGCTGTGCTGCTACCCCAGGTGGTGTACGGTTCTTTGAGTTAGAGTCTGTTTCTGGAAGGTCAGCGGTTCAGATCCCGTGGCTAGCACAGCAATCATATCACTGTTGCATCCTCAAACAAGACCCCTGACCCCAAAATCTGCTCTAGGGGAGCTGTATAAATGGCCGACCCTGCGCTCTGACCCCAGGCCTCACTCTCACAGGAAAGGAAGATGGGACATGAGAAACCCAAAGAACAATGTACCAGGAACACTATACTTGAAGCCGTCATCTATAAATCACTATAGAAACCTTTATAATACATTATAATGGCTGGTATTCGATTTATTAAAGCAGTACAGCATCTTCTATTGACAGTCATAAGGATTATAGTGTGGATTATAATACTTCATAACCTGACATGAATAATACACAATACCTTCAGAATGCAATATAATGGTTAGTATAAGCATTAAGGAGGCTTTGTACTGCATTATATAGACATCAACAGTGCATTATAGATGAGGGCTACATGGAGCATTCATAATGCATAATAAACATGGCTGTCATTTTTTATACCCATGTTTATAATGCTTTTTGAATGCATTATAATGTGGTATGAATGTGTTCATAGATCCTTATAGACTTGTGTCTGTCCAAATGGAAAATAAAGTCATCACCATCATCGCCATCGTCATCTAGTAGCAAGCTATGCAGTGCTCCTTAATGGAAAGCCTAGCAAATGTTGGGGTCAGCACCCTCACTGAGATGCTCACCACCATCCCCTTCCCCACATACGTCGTACCTTCTGGGCCTCAAAGGCTGCGCGCAGCCGCAGGTAGTTGGTGAGGGCGCGCATCGCGATAGGCAGCCTGCCGATGACCTTGAGGTCGATGGGGCGCCTGTGGGCAGAGGTGATGAAGGTGTTCATCCACCAGTAGGTGGCCTTGGATAAAAGGTTGACGAAGGGCTGCAGGAAGCGTACGCCCAGGTCCTGCAGATCCTCAGGAGGCTTCACCTCTGTGGGGTGTTTGAAACACATATAGCGCTGCAAAAAAAGGCCACCAATCACACGGCAGGAACTGACACAGGGCGCAGGCACAGACGGACACGGTGACAGACGGACACTCACAGTCTCATACTCACCATCACAATGCAAATATCAACATGCACACAGTGCGTCAGTATTTTTGCACACTATGTCAAAATCACAAATTCACAGATATACAAACATACACCTGCAAACATGTGCATACAAGCTAACAAATACAATCACAGACACATGTCTATTCATAAATATTGATACACAGCATGCACACAAATACATACAAACACACATTTAGATGTAAGGTAGTCTGAGCTACATTTAGGTGGATGATGATACAGTCCATTTAGCCCAGACTACCTTAAATCCACCAAGTTATGCGGCTAACCAAGACATTCTGCTACGTAAAATAACCCTATGATTTTGGAGACCATCCATTCCCACATCTCTACAACGACAACCTTAACCCCCCACCCAGCCTTAACCTTAACCATATGTAACCAAACAAACATTTTATATTTTGTTTTTTTATTGCAATTACAGATTTGTTTTTTATAAAATTCAGTTTCCCCATGTGGGGACTGAAAAAAATTGTCCCCACAATGTAAAAAAAAATAGGTTTCTATCACATTGTGGGAATATTTGGTCCCCACAACATAATATATACATAACACACACACACACACACACACATACATTTTACATGCAGAAATCCTCTCATACAGAGCACACACATCAACACAATACAATGCAGCTCCCACTATATCATAAAATTTATAAGCAATTACAGAAACTGTGCCTGTGTGATCCTGCATTCTTTAGAAATATATAAAATGCTAAACACAGTGTATGTTATATACAGCATCTTGCAACCCTTGACCAGTTACAAATCCTTCAATAAAAAGCCCCGAGACTGTAAATGTCATCATTTGACTTCCATTATTCAGTGTCATTGTTCCTTAGCCAAACCAAAAATGGAAATCTGCCGTTTTTGAGTACTAAGTCTCCGCCTTCAATTCCATTAGACAGTGATGATGTTCAGACAGTGATGATGTTCAGACAGTGATGAGGTTCAGACACTGATGATGTTCAGACAGTGATGATGTTCAGACAGTGATGATGTTCAGACACTGATGACGTTCAGACAGTGATGATGTTCAGACAGTGATGCTGCTGGCCTGCTTTGGCATACAGAATGCCAGTTCGGT
>JABFEB020000020.1:5185396-5197669 GCA_019775895.2 Stomatorhinus ivindoensis | reverse complement strand
AGGGGAAACAGGCCGGCTGTGGGACTGGTGGATCCTCGCGGATGCTCTACCTAGTGGAACCTCGCGGATGCTCTACCAAATGCCTCTCATGCTCAGCATTACGGCTGCCCCTGCATTTCGCAGTGGCAGAATGAAAGGGCACGTCGCATTTTATTAGACCTGCGCTATCGATCTCTTCCCTGCGACTAGCCGGTGCCAGGATAGCAGTCCTCATACCGATATCAGTCTCCAGGAAAATACATAATGTTTCAAAGTGCAAGCAAAGGCACATAGAGAAACCTTCCAAGAACCCCCCCCCCCCACTTTCTGTATCACTTTTCACATACTGACCATTTCCCACACTCATCCATACCTATCCTAATGCATCAGAGAATGACGCCCTCTTCGCCATGTCATCGGTCATGTGACACATTGCAGGACCAATCGGTGCTCCTTGGCTGGGTGGTGCTGTAGGACATGCTAATCTGCCAGCTGAGGTACTGGTCCCCATGCAGTGAATCAGTACCCACTGAGTCTTCGTCATAATCGACAGGGTACTTCAGCTCTACTCGGCCTGCCCCTCAGCCTGGCCTGTGCCCTGGGAGACCCCTCAGTGGGAAACCCTAGACGGCTCTCCTGTTCTGCAGGAAGCACCTACCAAGTAGAAGCTTCGGGAAGTTCGAGGTCTCGATGTTGTGGTAGTAGATGATCGACGTGATGCCTGCCAGGAAGGCCAAGCAAGCGGGCATGTAGAGGTGCAGGTGAAGCGATTGGTTGAACCTGTCGACAGAGATCTCTCGGTGAGTAGGCGCCCACCCACTCTCACCCGTGCGCAAAGACTAACTCAGGCATGAACACTTTCCATCAAATATGTGAAAAGCATAGGAAAGACAGTGTGCGCTTAAATTAAACCCACATGTTCATCTACTGAAGTCTCTAAACTTGTGCTGTATGACCCTGGGTATCAGGGCTGTGTGTTTCATTAATAAGTTAATGAGAAAACATTCCGAAGGCCGCTCTGAAAACTACACCTGGGGGCCGAGTGCCCCGTTCCTCTGGCCCGATCGCCGCGCTGCAACCCCACATCACCCACTGAGACGTACCCGTCCGACACGGCTCCCTCCGCGATCTCGCAGACGAGAACGAAGAGGAGGATGAAGGTCAGGATCCAGCGCAGGTTGTGGCCCGGGAAGTGGAGCCACGTGCTGTGGTGAATGTGTACTTTGGAGCTCTGGCTGCCCCAGCCTGCATGGGGCGATAGAGGACCAAGCTGCAGTGTTTGCTTAAGAGGACCAAGCTGCAGTGTTTGCTTAAGGCTCCTGTGTTTATGGTAGGTGGTGCTGGTAATGATTGTTAATGAGCATTTAGGCAGTTTACTTGTTATGGACTGGACTTCCCTGGCAATTAAATTGATCGGTCTGCAAATTGGTTTGTGGTGGTGAAGCCAAGGGAACAGCCAGTCATTTGCATGGATTAAAGCTTCTGAATCCTTGGCAGGTGAGACTACTATTTGCTCAAAATCACCCACTTCTCTTTTGTTAAATGTGACATTACTATAAGCCTGTCTCCATGTTTCCCAAAGGTACTTTAATGCCATAAAGTTTCACAGAACTCATGGAAACACAATCTAGTAACATAACTCACATACTTAAATCCATTACCAGCCTAAGTCGGTATCAAAACCCTGGGGAGGTATTAACACTAATGCCTGTCCCTGTCCCTTAAGATGTTTCCCACAACAAATGAACACATCTAAGTTGATATTCTGGGAGACAGTGTGCAGAAACCCATACCTTCTGAGGAACTGATGGACCCCAACATCTCAGAGGGTTTTCCATGACATGCTGAGATGTTCATGCAACCACTGAAATAATGTTTATGGCATTGACCAAAAGATAGTAACCATACCCTACGAGATGGAAAAGGTTCCACACACAGCAAGTAAATTCCATCATAAAGGTATGTCTAAAATAGAAATGTTTCCCTTACACTGGGCCTTGAAGAGGTTAGCTGAGAGGAAGCACTCTTAGGTAATTTAGAACAGATAGATTTACCAATGGAGAGCTGAAAGCTAATTTTATCATGTGCTTTGATTTAAATCTGTCACACATTAATACCTCACACAGGAACATAACATAGAAATCAGCATCTAGAGTGGTTATAAGCCCAGAAGAATCCAAACACCACATTTATGATTTATACACCCAGAAACACATTAAAGATGTTAAAGGTGCAGCCTTGTCTTCAGGCCGAGCTGTAATGCAGGCCGGAGCACAGTTGCCCTTTCTGTCACGCTGCTCACCTTGCCACGGGACTCACCGATAAAGAGGATGGGGAAGGTGATGAAGAGCAGGAAGACGTGCGGCACCACGGTGAGCGCGTCCAGGAAACAGCCGTTGTTGAGCACGCCCCGGTCCACGTTGTAGGCGCTCGAGCCATTGTCATTGCCACAGAATGCGAAGGACATGGCGGAACTCGGACTCTGTGGAGATCAGGCAGTGAGGAGTGGTGCAGAAGAGAGTGTCGGGTGGGGAGGGGGGGGGGTCGAAGAAAAAAAAAGGCACAAAGAAGACTCCTCAGAGCATCTTAATCCAGCAACAAGCCATACCCCAATTCTAAGGTGAATGCTGCCCTCTCCTTACATCTCTACCGGCGGGACCACAATGGAGGTGACCCAGGCTGATCCGGCCGCCGTCAGAGGCCACCTCTGGAACAGTAGCCCCCCTCCCAATGCAGTTTAAGCAGCTTTTCCAGAAGCCAGAGAAGCTCGTGTCTCGTTCTTCCAGGGCAGTGCAGCGACATCCTTTTTTAAAAATACGCTTCCGTGGATCGAGCTCTACACCCCGGGCGAGGCGCTCAGCGCGAAGGCGCTCTCCTGGCCGGCCTCCGAATCCGGCATTCCACGGCTATTCCTGTTACCCGGCAGCAAAGATTTCTGAGCTGACCTTGTGCGGCGATGGCGCTAGCATCAATGAGAGGGTGTTGGGGAGGGATGTGTGTGTGTGTGGGGGGGGGCTGTCAGTGGGGGAGGGAGTGGTGCAGCTTCTCAGTGCAGGCTGTTGCACACGTCACAGAGAGGTATGTGCAAAGCAGAGAGAAATACCGACCTGGATTTCATTGGGGGATCTTCATATGTTACATAACAGCACTGCTCTTCTACATGTGTTGCATTACACTGGGTGGGAAATTGCATGGCTGTAATTTTATGCAGGATGAAAACTGAACCACTGTACTGATTCAGCTTAGATTCCAGTATATATATTATAATAATCTTTTAATATTCATCACTGCAGCTGCTTGCAAAAAAATTTAAATAACATACATGCGACAGAAGTGTCCTAAACTGTCCGGGAATGTGAAATAGCAGATGGCAGAAATAGTCACTGAATTTGTGTTGCTAGAGGCAATGAAAAATACAAAGGTGGAGGAGAATAGAAAAATAGAAAAAAGAATAGAACGCACAAATAAGCTTGTCTAGACGGCCCGACGGAAACCCGGGGATCAGGTGGCGACAGGGTACAGGTCCGCCCACCTGCCATCATGTGATCTGCTCCAAGGTAAAGATGAGATAGATGGGTCACCGAGCCACTTCCCCTACTGGCTGAACCCCAGACACAAACAGGAAACATCCACTGCCTATGGGTCTAAAAATGGACTGTCCATATGTCCATATGTTGGCCTGTCCCTCAAATGTACTCCGAATAGTAATTTGGGGATTAGAGTCCATTAATGGATTGCCTTGGGCCAGATTTCAACCGTGTGGTTTCATGGAGGTATTGCTGTCTTCACACAATAAAAGCAAAGACTAAGCCACAGATCCCAGTGCATTATTAATGATCCACATAGCTGGCTGAGTGAGATGAAGATGTGTCGGCTGGCCCTTTAAGATGCCTTGCGCATGCATTTTAAATGTGTCATAAGCGTTTTTGTCTCGGTGGTGTCCGTTTGTGAGCAGCGTGTTCGCCGATCAGAGGAGAATTCACGTGGTTCTGAGAGATGCGCCGGGAGCCGTCTTGAGGCTTATAGTGCCAGGTGGGGTTCGTGACTGAGGGACAGTTGAAGGCACCTCATGAACTAAGTCGGACATGCTTCCCTGAACCACATCTCATCAGTGCGCACTCAATCCACAACCCACAAGTGCATGCAAAGCCACCTGTTTCGTTTAGATTACAACCAACGCAAGACTGGATCGAAATAAAAATACACAACAACACTATCACGGTAAAAGCAGCTATTGTTTATTATCAGATTACACCCTGTAACTCTCATGGGCATCAAACATAAGCGCTAACAGGAATGACGGACTCCATATAGTCTAATACCACACATGGGCTCAGGCAACTATTGCATTCTACTTGTCGCTGTGTAAACCGAAAATAAATAACTGATATACGACGCTTCTGTGGAGCGCGGTAATAAAAATGAATGAAGCCCCCCTCCGACTCGATTTAAAGTAGCCTGCTTTATGTCGGTCTGGCCTGCTGTCGGCAGACAGGTAATATAACACGGTCTTAGGAGCACGTTTTCTGTTCAGAAATAGATGGTGTTTATAGCCTGTCTGGTTGTTAGGTAAATGGTGAAAGACCTTTTTGATGGATAACATTTGCATAAAGAAATGAGCGGAAGTATTATTGCAAAGCATGGAGAGGAAATAACCAAACAAGCAAAATAAATTAGAGATAAACAGCAGACATTTAACAACCTTAACGCAAGATCATTTACATATTCAATGTAACTTGCCAGCAATTCCACTTTCATATGCATATATACAGTGATATGCGGCTATAAAAAGGAAAATCTAGTAAATTGAAAATCTAGCTTTATAACAAGAAAACGAATAATTAAAACTTAAATAATTTTAAGTATTTGTAATAGGCTACATTTAGGCAGATGCACCCCGATCTTAAATTCCAAACGTTTAATTCGTTATTTTTAATAAACTGGAGGTTACTATACAAATTATACTCATAACAACGGCAGCTCTGCGTTTGTTTACTATGCAGTGAACAGCAAACTTTCTCATTGCATATTGAAAATTAATGCCGAGAAACACCCACTGGGCGATTTAATAGATTTACCACTGAGGCACCTACCTGTTTGTAGCGGGGTACCATCATGATCCACAAAGCTTGGAACTTCCACTGGAACCTTCATAAACGGATTTAATTGTTACTATTTATATTTATTCACCGATGGGTACTCGGTGCACTTTCTCCAGGGCGTCGTATTGTTCGTATGTGACTACAAGTACGTAACATTAACGACTTCTGTATCTTTGGCTTCCCTAACAATAAACGCGCATCGCATGGATGCAGCGCGCTGTTGTCTTGAACCTCTCAGTAAACTCGACATCCTGCGCAAATACATCCTATTATTTGACAGACGCCGGAACACACGCACATTATTTGGTCAACTGCCAAGCATAATTGATAGTCTTATTGCCGAGCGGTCTCCCTTCGGCTCACTGGAGCTAGCCAAGGTGCTGAATAAAAAACAGACAAATTTACACAGAAACGGAGAGACAGATCGTCCTTTTCCCGAACTCCAATTATTGCACTTAAGGCATTTTATGTGCCCAATTAAGACATGGGCACATATCACAGACTGGACACATAGTAAGCAAGAGGTCATGTATGGCGCCACATAAAGAACGATCTATTGTGGGCGTCGTGTTAATGCTAGCTAATGGTCGACAGCAATCTGGACGTATTATAACCTTAATTTACGTCTTCCATAATCGCTCGACTGGATAATTGACTGGATAATATAATATTTAAGCCTAAACGAATGGCATCGCTGGAGAAATATAATGCAGATAGAGGTCTTTACATCCATTTTTTCAAATTATAAGTGAAACAGTAACAGAAAAAATAACGATAGAACATCGCAAATTAAAGTTTTCGTGCAACAAAGGCTACGCTATGTAACGCTACTTTGACCGTGGAGGAGAGGAACGCCATCGCCCCCTAGAGCTCACTGTAATAATTTCAAAACGTATAAAGCTTAATTCGGTCATGCGACCCCTGCTCCTCTAAACAAAAGCGGCCAATGACCAAGCATTCATTCTTAGGTAGACAGATTTACATTCCTGTGTAGTTTATCGCTACATTGCGATAAATGTACAATGCTTTTATTAAAGCACAGTCATTATATTCAACTTTATCGCACAAAATTCACTCCATTAAATATTCACTTAAAGATAATATTATTACTATTGATTAATATTTGTAGATATACGACGTCATATATTAACTAGCAAGTTTTGCTGCACAACCAAACATCCATCAATCCAACACAACTGAAAAAGAAAAATACAAACCTCTTCCTTTATCCAGTGTCTCTGCACACAATTCAGCAAAACAAGGAGGCATTTTAATCAAGACTTGTGTTATCACTGATAGAGAGAATGCACAGATCACCACAATAAATCATTGTCATTTATTAAAAGTACAGATCGAAAGACATTAAGGTACATCGAGATCCACCGTCAACAGAATGTATGAGAATGGTGATCAATCTGAAGTTTCAGACAAAATTTCTGCACAACACAAAAGCCAGAAGGATACATTAGATGTGAAATCTATAAACCTATAAAAGGATTCTTCTGAAAACAATGAAATGTGGCCATGGTGACATACAATAAATGATCTATTGTCACCCTACTAGTAGATACTGCAGATGACTCTCGCTTGTTCATTTTGGCAGGAGAGAAAAATTATCCAAGCCTGTGTGTTTCAGTCAAGGCAGCCCGATCCAGCAGTCAGTAGGCCTATCTGCTCTGGAAGTCACATGTCTGATGCCTTCCACAGACGCACCACATGCAAACAAATTGAAGGACACTGCTTTGATGGTCCATCACACTCGCAACTCATTGCAACAAACAATTCACACAGTAAATTAATCAGCACAACAGCATTTAAGCTTTATTAACAAGCTTTCCCTGCATTCAGCTTAGTAAGTCTAACTAGATATCTTACGGTTAAGGAAATTAAAAAGTCCACGGGGAGCTTGTCTGAGTCTGGGCAAAAAGTTGGCAGCTGCGGAATGTTTCTTAAAAAAAGGTCCTGTAGTAAAATAAGAAGAGAATACAGACACGGTCAAAGCAATCTGTCACCAAACTGTGGACTTATCTTTGCACATTTCTGACATAAATACCTGGCTAAGTAACATGCATGAAGTGCAAAATAGGAAACCGCATGCAGTGAAAACGTTCTTCTGACGTTATGGCATAAATGTGGATTGTGGACAGGTTCTGCACGGACACTGACTCGTCCTGAGAGAACATTTCTTGACACTTCCACACACTGAACAATTAATGGTGGCTGAAGGCTATGCTCTCACCACCGCCACACGCATGCATATTTTGGCAAGTGCACATATCAGTACAGCACAACCAGAGAGCGTCACAAAGTAATGACCAAAACAGGCAGCACGCGGTGAAGGATAGACTTGTCAAGCACTAAAACAGCTCTGTATGAGTCATTACAGAGACCAGTCCCTTTCGATAACATCAATCAGAACTTCTGCTGACAATGGGAAATGGGCACGCTGTAAGAATTTGTTGCTTTACCCTCGGAAAAATTATTCACACCTGACTTTTTCTGACTTATCACAATCAATTCCCCATGGGTGGTAACTTTGAAAGCAATGACTTCACTATGGTTCCTCGATACTAACGTATGTCGACCCATTCGATCCATCCCATTGCAGATATTGCCAGGCTGATATTTTCTTCAGACAATTTGGCTTCTTGAACACATTCATTTTAAATGTACATGACGCAGACTTCACCATCCTCCATGTTCCTGTCTAAACCCCTCAGTGAAAGCAAGGTCTAAAGTAAACACAGAATGTACAGGTCAGGCAGAGAGACCGTCCTGTCCGCATGACACATACAGGCACGTTCGCCCTCCCACCGCAGTCCTGCGCTACCAAAGGGGCGGTTACCCTTTCCGTGCGCATGCCGCTACAGCTGCAGAAGGTAGCCTTGTCGGTACACGGAGGCGGAGCCTTTGAAAACCCGCCCCTCTGTAGTGGGACTGACTGATGCTGCTTTAGAACTAAATACACATGGGACAGGTCCAATGTGGTCAATGACTATCTATCCATCACCACTGTCCCCCCAAACACATTCACATAATACACAGAATATACTACACGATGAATACAAGATGTGTTCTACTATGTGGAAAAAGGTTTCTCACAATTAAAGCTAAAATTACTCAAAATTATCGCAACATCAAATAAAATATTTAGCACGGGGAAACTGTTGCCTTTCCGTGATCTGTTTTGGACCTGATGCTTATTGTACTGCAGAGACTGCGCTTCCACAGGCACCGAAGGGTTAAACGACTTAAGCAAGACATGGCGGAGATACGTACACTTCATCCTCGTACGCCTTCGGAGGTGACACTGCAATCACTAGGTCGATCCAGTCCTGCAAGTAGATGAGGGGCAAACAGACAGAGACGTAAACAAAGAAACAGAGACGCACACACACAATCGTGCATTAATAGTTGCTTACCCTGGGATGCATTTCAGATGAACTGCTGTCTATATTTTATCCGAGTAAATCCACTGACAGTGTCGCTTAATGAATTAAGAAAGGCTGTCTTCTGAATCACCTCTAGGGGCTATTTTGGTGAACAGTGAACTGTATTTCACCCCTCCTGAATTTGCTTATGGCAGCTCAGCATGCAGCACTGTTGTATGACGCCTACAGGGTTGGGGGTCTGATTCCTCTGTTCTGTTCTCTCTCAGTGACGCAGGGGCACTCCAGTCTAAATACGTACAGTTGGACTAACCGGCATTCTTAAACTGTCCCTGGTGTGTAAGTAAGGGGGGCATGTATGTTCTATATTGTACCGGTAGGGCTGTTGGAGGGGTATGCAGACCCTGTCAGATTCTGGGGGCCCAGCACTCGACAAAGGCCCTTGGATAAGTAAAATTATACATAAAAATCCAGACCAAGTTTTGTTTCAACCAACCAGTTGAGTACTATGTGACTGTGACTCTTTATACTCAACTGGGTGGTTGAAACAAAACCTTGGTATGGATCTGTAACTTTATGGACTTGAATTTTCCACCTCTGTAAGTAACTTCCCACAACTGCATATAAACACATCCCAACTGTCACAGAGTGACCCTCCTTTCAGAGCAACGGCAGTGCTCCTACCCCACCGCTGTTCCATGCTCTGGCTAAAGCGTTCTGGCCTTCACTCAGGGTGGCATCTGTCAGGATCTTCCCATTCACAGCCATGATTTCATCCCCCTTCACAATTCCACCTGGCAACAGTCATGCATGTTCTCAATGTCAATCAAAATACTTGCAACCGATTTCGGTAACTACGGTAACGCCTGGCTTGGCTCTGATAAAACACCAAGACCACAGCAATCAAATTTGCTCATTAGCCTTACAGATATGGTATAGTGAAGACACACATTCCATATATTTTTCAGTGCTTTACTGTCTGGGACACTTCAGTATGAAGTTCTAGTCTTATAAAACAATCTGTTCAAATTCACCACAAAAATTTCAGAAAAAGTAAAGCTGGCAATAAAAAAATAAATTGAAGCAGCTAAATTAACACTCCTCTAAGATAAAATGCAAACCGTGAAAGATGCTTCTGCGGTCATTTGCAAACCTGATGTATTCTGGTAATAGAATGAGTTTGCAATGTGGTTTTTCATCTCATATACCCCATATAAACCATGAGCCAAGGCAGAGGAAAATTAAATTGGGTTTTTTAAATATGCAATTTGCAGAGTGAAAAACGGCGCTGGGGCACTGCTGTGATGCATCATTCACGTGCAATCTGCTGCTTGGCGACTGAGTGATTCAGCTACTGAAAATCCACACGCTCACCATGTTTGTCTGCAGAGCCGCCCTCATAAATGGTTGAAACCACTAGCTTTCCCAGGGGCGAATCTATACCCCCCTCCACAGCAAGATCAAGTGGACCATCCTAAGGAAAAGAATTATTGAAAACTAGAGATTAACTAACCACTATGCGTTAAAATGAATATTCCAGCTTTGGACCATTAGAAATGTTTAATTTCCCATTCCATGTTCCTTCTCCGTGCTCAGTACGCCTTCATTTTTATTCCAAACAGTTTTAAAGCTCCAAAATTAATCACATGGTCCCATTGAAGAAGATTAACCTGGCAGTATTTACCTTCTTAATTCTGAGCAGCCGCACATCCCGTCCTGATATCTGCTCTGGGGTGAACTGATAAAAAAGGCACGAGAACAGAGAGACAATGAATCGTCATGGTAACAATGAGGCAACAGCGGAGCGGCGCAGGGCTATTCGACTCAACCATTCAACCAGCAGGCCTTTGTGGAAGTGCTTGTCACTGTCAGTATGCCAGGACCGCATCCCAGAAGCCTCAGCAGCGGGTGCGCTACCCCAAGCCCCAGAAAAGCTTTACGGTTACTGCTACAGAGCAGTGGCATCATGCAGGGATAGTAATGTTTATAAAACACTCTGTGATAAAGTCAAGGGAGAGCAGCATACCATGGAATAGGGGTCGAAGTCCTCCACATACTTTTGAAAACCCTGAAAGAGAATGATAAATTCTGTTTGCTTATAATTCAGTAAGATGCGTAGGATCTCAAAGGAAATGAAAATAAAAACAATTACCCACAAAGAAAAAGCTTATCGACTGCTTCCTGCATCTGCTCCTCTGAGCTCTACTCTAGTTTGCATCATATCGTGCCTCGATTCAGGGCACCAGCTGTGAGATGTGCTTCTCCGCAGTCTCACTGGCTTTTATCAAATTTCCCAGCACGCACGCACAGGTGGCCGGCACTGGAGTGGCAACGTATCTCGATTCCTTTTGACAACCCTTTGACAGAAATTCAGGTTGCACTGAAAATAAATAACTAATAAAAGTCCCAAATAACTAATAACTAATAAAAGCCCCTAATAAATAATTAAAGCCCCGTCCCCAATAAAATGAATGGACCTTAATATACTCTCACAGGAGAGCTGAGGGACTGAGCAAATAAATCAGAAATGCCTTAAACCACACTGCCAATTTCATTCAAGCTGATATTTAATTCAAGTGATATTCGATTTGTATATGACTTGACTTGATTTGTAACTAAAGATATATATGGGACTAACCAGAGGGATTGGGGTATGGGGTTGGTGCACAAGAAATAGAAGGAAGGGCTTAGTAGCAATAAAATTCTCACACTTAAATGGGTGATCTGAATAAGGGGGCATATCACATGACCTATCACCTAACTCATCACATGACTTCACCTCCTCTCAGGATATCCAAACACGTGTTCCCTATACTTTTTAAACCTGAAATATACCAAGGCTAAAAAGATGCATTACAGCCAGGTTCTGTAATTTCCATTTCAAAGTGCTGTTGCTGCCTGACACTATGTTTACACCTGAGGGCACCGACACAAGCCGTTCCTTTATGATTGGACTCAGGGTCCTGCCAATGATCTGGATTCATTCCCCAGGCAGATGTGATGAGTAGCAAATAAACCTTTCTATTACTGAGCAATTAAAGTCTGATTTTTGATGGAATTAAACAGACCATCTGGTTGGAGATGGCCGGCTAATGATATTTAAGTAAAATTGGTATGATATCATTAGGTAATTATTGCAGCTAGATTACATTGGCTGGTGAGATTGAGGGGCAAACTTCACAGAAATCGCAGGATCAGAAGTGTGAGGATTGTGCTGAAACCTGACTGAGAAACATCTTCCATGCAGGGTCACATGACACGTGGAGCCTCTCGCAAAAGGCAGCGGGGAGGGGACACCGCAAACAGAATGTCACTCAATCCCGAGCCGTGCTCACGCAGAGCCCGACACACTACTAACATCTGACTCTGACGTGTGGGTTTGTGCTGTAGTTGGAAACAAAAGTACCTAGAGGAGACCCATGCAAAAACAGAGAACACGCAAATCCTATACCCACATGGCTGGAGATGGGACCCAGCCACCAAGCCTAATGGGTATGAGGCAATGGTAGCCACTAAGGTACCATGCCAACCACGGTATGGAGGTCTGTCTCACCAAGGTGACTGCAGGAGACATCGCAACCAGCTTTACGGAGAGCTGAAAGTGATTCATCCAGAGCCACAGTGACAATTTTAGCCAGCCAGTTCTAATGGCTGTCAGATTGCTGGGAAACTTAATTACTGTGATTGTGCACTTTGGGCTGCGGGGGATGATTATCTGGGGGGGAAAAAAGGTGAAGCTCCATTATTGGGAGCATGTTTCCTATGAAGGAGTCATGCACTTTTGGCGGGGGGGGGGGGGGGGG
>JABFEB020000020.1:5160257-5173396 GCA_019775895.2 Stomatorhinus ivindoensis | reverse complement strand
GTGCCAGCAGCATGGTTTCAGAGCCGCCTGATATCATGCTGGCACTGCAGTTTATCCTCCGCCCCCCCCTCACCTGCAGCCCCACGCTGTCCGCCTGCCCGTCCTTCACGATCTGAGAGATGAAGAGGCCACAGCCGAACTCCAGACCACCCCGCACGCTCAGGCCCAGCCCATCGGGGTGTGTGCGGTCCAACCGCACCTCCTTCAGTTTCCTGAACATCCAAAGGGGCAGTTTCACGCTTCTTGCACACAGCTGTCAGCTACGCGTTTCTGCTGGCGCTCAGACTTTTGAGTATATTGAGAAGGAAGAAAAAAAGTTCGTTTTCAACGATTATGTCAGAAAGCATGGTTGCGATCAAGTTTCCAGCATCCTCTCTCATCTGAACAAGATACAGAGCATCGTAGATAAGGCAGCCACTGCAGTTACATGCTTATTATCTCTTAATTAAGGCCAATTGTCCTTAGCTTGTACCATGTAATGGTGTGATTTGATCTTCCTTCGCCATGTTAGCTGGAAGTCTCATTCACGTATTCTCCTTTGCCACAGCAGGCACTGTTCTCACTCAAGTCGGCTCTGATATCACTGCTGCATTCCAACATTATTTCCCAGCTGTGGCAGGTGTGGACTTTTTAAAGGCAATTCACTGACCTTACACTTGTGATTGACTAGAAATCAATGAATTTAATCTGAGCCAAGTACAACAGAAAAAGCCCTCGTTTTGGTTCAACTTATTCATAATCTGGTGATCTCGAATCTCTAAGCAAGGCCTGGGCCTCCTCACACTCACCGTGACCTCTTAGGAGTCAACCGGTCATACTCCACCTGGTGCTTCAGAGGGATCAGGGGGCGGATGGCGTCGAAGAGGGGCAGCCGGCTAGGCTCATTGATCACCAGCTTCAGATCACCCACCAGCACTGGGAGGTCCATGGATCTGCGGATTGCAATAAACAATGATTCCTGGGAAAGCTGCAGTCATCCATCCCATTATCCCAAGGAGGGTCACAGGGCGGTCTGGAAGAGAAGAGGAAAGTTCAGGTCCAGAAAGTACAAATCCAGACCAAGGTTTTATTTCAACCAACCAGCAGAGTACCCTCTGATTGTGACTCTTTATTCTCAGCTGGCTGGTTGAAACAAAACCTTGGTCTGGATTTGTACTTTCTGGACCTGAACTTTGCACCTCTGGTCTGGAGCCTATTCCTGGAAACACAGGGCATAAGACAAAGGTATATCCTGGATGGGATTCAAACTGGAGTCATACTCAGAGAATTTTTAATTTCATCTTACGGAATACAATATTCTTTAAATCCATCCATTCTGTACCCACTTGTCCTGTGCTACATCGCAGAAGCTATAGGCACAAGGCAGAGAATAACTCAGGATGGGACACCAACACTTCACACATTCTCACAAAAAACGGTGAATATTTGTACCTTTGCTTGTCACTGGGGCTGTACCCTTGTCACTGTAATTATACCTTGTAAGGTACAGGAATGGGAATAATACTGTACAAACATGTACCATCATTATTATAAGAGTCCATTTAGTATCTTAAAAGGTACAATTACCTGCAGCTAAGGGTACAATTGGCAGACCCAGTGACAAGGAAAGGTAGAATTTTTTACCCTTCTTTCTCAAAGTGCAGAGCACACACACCATTCACAATTTTGCAATTTCAAATTCACCTAAGCATTTTTTTGGATTGTGGGGGTAAACCAATGAATCCACAGAAGACATCAGCATGACCTGTGGATAACATGCAAACTCCACGCATGATGGGCGGCGACTTGAACCCGGATCCCACAGATGACACCGGTAACCCCTGCACCACTGTGCCGTACCATTCCTTAAAACCAAGTTCTATCATATATCGTACTACTTACAAATATTGTATATTCAATGCCTTGCTACAGGGTGTAATAGTTCATTGTAAAATCTCTCCAATCTGGGGAAGGGCAAACAGAGCATCTATGGTTTTTATGATTATTTTGCATAACTACGAAAGCTTGAAACGTATAAAATAAAACGGTACCAGGCTTGACCAGAGGCTCTGTACGACGTCCTTGTGAATTTGCTGACATGCTGAATTATTTACATTGGCTATTTCATCGGTGACTCGCATATCAGAAGCAAAGGCTTTTCTGAATAGAGGGCTCATCTGGGTCAGGGGCGAAGGAGGAGGACTGGACACCTGACTGGAGTGAAACAAAACTAGCCCCCCCCCCCCCACAAAGATCACATGGAAACTTGCTCTGCAGCTACATTTCACTTCATTCAGCTGCTTTTATAGTGCTGGACTCAATGGAAACCATATATCCGAACAGTCCCTTGCAATTCTGTTGCCCACTAGAAGCACGAGTCAGGAACACTGAGTGGAGTGTAGGACCACAACATGCCTGGAAAAAAACACGGAGGACAATGTTTCCGTTCCATATATCACACTAAGAACCGACTGCCACCTTCTCAGATTTTCAGAATTCATGCATCCCCATAGCGCTGGACCGTAAGGTCTAAGCGTTAATCACACAGAGTCGTGAATCGTGCGTATGGCGGAGATGTCGGCCAGGCTTGAGCGGCGGGGATGCACTCACTCGTGGTACAGTCGGAGCACGTCGTACAGGTAGTCTTTTTCTGCCTCATTGTCTATCAGCAGCTCCACCTAGAAAACAAACAAACCTTTGGACAGTCTGATCATAGCTATGGAGAGTCAGAGATAACACAGCTGTCATAACCAAGGCGCGGGGGGGGGGGGCTTCCACAACCATACTTTAGATATTAAAACACGGCGTTCCCAGCCTCAATAAGAAATATGCAGATCAGACCTGTACTGGTGACTTACCTGATAGCGGCTATACTGCTGCACAAATGTTTTGAGGAAACGCTTGGGCCAGTCACTGATGTAGCACATTTCCTGTCACCGCGGCCTCACCACAGACGCATGCGGACAGACACGATGCTTGCTGGCTGCCTATGGGACACTCGTCAGTGGAACCGCAGCCCTCTGACTCAGATCCCGGCCTCTATGGCAGCCCTTAGTCTTTACTGGGCTCCCACAAACAGACGCTTCCCACGTCGCATGACGCGAGGAAGGATGGATTACAGTGGTGTCACCTTACAGCACAGACGGTCTGTGTCCGGTCTGTGGACAAACCTATTTATACCTAAGGGAGATTCGTGGCCGTCCAAAGCAAAACAAAGTATCTTCTGAAATACCTCTAGAGATGTAATCCTGTCCAAAATCATAGTAAGAGCCCACATTATACATGAAAGCATCGGGAAGTTGGACTTAAAATGAAGGGTATGCATGAATTTGCATTTTAAGTAAAATTCAATACAGCAGAGACAAATACTGGAAAAATAAAGACAGGACTCTTTCCCAGTACTTAAGATTTCAAGGTCTTTGTGTTATAATAGTTTTTCTTTTTATTCTTGGTGGGGTTGTCACTGTACAAATCCCAGTATTATTTTTTTTAAGTGTACAGCTTAATGATTTTTATCCAAACATACATCGTTCTTTCAACTGCTCATCCAGTATCAGGTCACAGCAAGAAGACAGTACGAACTGCGAGAACATTCTGCGTGAGATTCCGCTTTATGGAGGATAGCGACTAAAAGTGATTAAATGCATTTATGCTTTTGCAATAGTCCGGAATTTCTGTTAGACAACTATAAATTATATGCATATTAGATAAATATTTTATGCCTATATAATTAACTTTTTCAAAACAGTAAAACCTCAGCAAAGGGCTAAATAAATCCCTCGGATATCTTTTCGTTTCGTATTAGGCGCACTGGCGCTATTCCCATTTGAGAGCCGCAGTAAATCAGCCGCTTCATTCCGCCTGACTGCACGGCTCTGAAAGCGCCTCTAAATTATCCGCCAGTGAACGAGCCATTGTGGACGTCGCCAGTATGTATAACGGGGCAGAGTAACAGGGCAGGACCACTGAAGCGCAAGACCCTTCCGTCCGTTCCTTTTTTTTGCCATCGCAGCCGATCCGGCGTCACAAAAATAATAAACACTTGACCAAATTTTTGCTTTTCAATCACAGAATAAGACAGAAAGAATTGTATTTAAGTCAAGAAGATCATTGGCCCAGGTGACTCGTTACCTGCGTCTGACAGTCTACACCTTAGCGACAATAGCCAATCAGAAACTATTATGGAGCGCTTATGAATTCGTCATCAGGTAATTTCTAATGTGGGCTATTATGCAGTAATTCAGGATTTGTCAGCTTTTTAACCAAGATACGATCATATAAAATGGTCAATTATGTTGTATTAATTTATCAAATTAATTCGCTGTTCCCTCAAACAGTTGCTCATATCGAATGTCATCACAAATTTTTGTCTGTAATGAAACATGCAGGAACAGGCGGTTTTCCGACGACTGCATGTCGTAGTTATCTTATGTCATGTTCCTTTTTGCGGGGAACTGCATAATGTGATACAGACGAAAAGTGTACCCATCCCCCTCTACCGGAATAAAGGTTCATAGGGCATCACCTGCTTCTTCGAAGTAGCCTTACAAACCGTAGTAGGTCATTGGTTCATATTCATTGTATTCAATAACCGCATTCTATTAATCCACCAAGAGAATAAATGCTCTTACCTTGTGCCTAAACTCCCGGGCAACCTTTCTTTCCATGGCTGAGCAGAAAGCACTAGGAGTAGCAGGAAGGGCGATCGTCACTTGGTCACCGTGTAAATGCGCTACTCGGACGCTGGGTGGAGTATAGCTCAAAGTGTCGCCTTTGTGTCGGCGTGATGCCCGGCAGGGCGATTCATAAACTCCACGCAGACTCAGGAGCGCATGTCTTTAGCCCATATTGCCGTGTGACTTAGCACTGTTAGTGTGTTCTGTTTCCATTAAGTCTGTATTCCGTCAGTTAAAGACGAGAAATAGATAGGCCTAAATATGAAAAACACCTATACTAATAAGCGGTTATTCAGACCGGCATTCTTCCGAATTAGGACTGATTTTCCTGCACTCCTACAAGCCTTTTGTTTTCTCACGCATCCATGTTTAGCCCTAAAAATAATTTAAGTTCTGCCGTTTTACGCATTACTCTCGGCTCCATGGCACAGCTACTGGTCATCTCCCGCTTAAACTGAAATTAACCATTTTGAAAGAAAAACACTAAGAAGTAGGAGATATTTGAAAATTTCAATAGCTCCAGCATGGCAACCTCAAAATAAATTATCCAGTAAAAATTAGCCAGTGTTCCAGCAAACTGGCACAACACTCTCGGCTGGTCGGATTATTTTGCCCATTTTTATCAGGCAACATTTGGACCTCAGCTGCCCCACAGTCCATTAAATAGCCTATACCAATATATGCATTTATATTAACGCAGTAGTAGTTGTAGTAATAGTAAGCTATATTCGTCTTATTGTCCATGCGACGCTTTGCAATGGCCGACTGTTCAGTACAAAAAAACTACAATAATATTTAAGTCAACTTTCTTAGACCCCGGGAGGAGAAGATATTGTTAATCGTTTTGCAATCACACACCAGTAGAAGGCGCCAAACCTTATCCAGCCAATTTGAGGCACGAAAATATATGTTCTTAAAGAATGTGTAATGTTCGGCATTACGGTTCATGTAAGGCGATTTATGAAGCTTATTTCTAATAATTCGCGAGATAATAACACTGTTATTTAGTTATTACAAACAATGTCCTGCGCTGAATTCCACGAGTCGATACCTAACGCAAAATTCTTTAAGTTTATATAACTGGAACAAGATCTAGCCAATTAACTAACCGGACGATTTGCTATCCCTTATTTATTAATTTTAGAAATCTAGTAACGCTGAATAAATTATACACAAATACGAGTGAGAAAGCGTTAACCTGTATTCAGATCTCTGTAGCGATTATGCACGTACTCATTTGCATATTCGGAAGGTACCTGTCTGAATGTATTATGTTAATAGGTCGGATCCCGTCATCTTTAACCAAGGAGCAATGATGCCCCCAGAACTAACACGAGAGTTTGTGGAAACCAATGTGGAAACAAACAATCTCCAGATAATTTTTGAAAAAATGCGTATTTGTTGTAGCTAAATTATTTTTGCCACTGGATTTGGAGAGAAAGTGATTCCACCACAACGTGGGTCATATGTATCACGAATGGATCCTTATTTAGGTCTCACCAAAAAGCGAAAAGGGCATTTTTTATTATTTCTTTTTATACTAATTAATGAAGGTAAGTCGAAGCGTAATTAATTATTGCAGGTTTGTAGTACACGCGATGCATCTGTGGATGGATTGTCATGAATGCATTGCGATTTGTCTGTTAATTTTAATCATTTTGCAAAATGAAGACATTTACGATTCGTCTGACTGAATTAGAAGGAAATCTCAAATAAAAATCAGTAAAACGTATGTTATTCATGTCCACTTATTATAATCCCCAGCAGTGTCGTGGAGCGCTGACAGCGTAAATTTAACTTACTGGCATGGTCTGGAAAGGTAAGTGGAACTGCAGAGTAGATCATTCATACAATATGATATATACTAGAAATATTCTTGTCATCCTTGTATTTAATCGAACATAACTATAATTGTTTAAGATGTAAAAGCGTCCGTTTTCGGTCTGTTTTCTGAATGTATTTACTTTCATGTAATCCAAGATTTTTTTTCACCTTACCAGCATTTCAAAGAACTTTAATTCTGAATGTATTAATAGATAATGCCTATTTCTTTGCCTGTAGTCTATGTGTGTCTCCTGACCGACAGAAATGTCGATTGCGCGTGAGGAACAAACCGTGCCTTGTTCTCTCCTTTTCCCAACAGCAGAAGCAGCAGTATAATGGTGCCGAAACGGGATACCGGTTCCCAAGGAGCGAAGGTAGGGGTCTAGGGCTACTGATTTGAAACGCTGCATTGAAAGAGCATGTCAGCTACATTAAGTAGCAATCCCAGCAAATATGTAAAATATCTTTAAGTGTCATAGAACAAACAGAAAAGTATTTACATCTGACGGAGGCAATGTCATAAAAGTTACAATTATCGTGTTCATAGCTGGAACATATCTAACTTAATGGTATATCTCTCTCTCCTACTCGCCTTATTTTGTTTGCAATTCCCTGGATAATAACGTTTCACCTAGCGTCGCATTTTTATTTGTATGATCGTGTATATTCATCAGTCATTTCTATTTTATTGACTCGAATAGAAAAGGTAGGGAGTTCAAACCCGCGTGGGTTTAACTAGCTAAAAATTGAAAATGACACTCGTGGATCAGTAGGCACAGACCGTTAGCTGAGTTACAGTCGATTGTGCAACATACAGTACGTGGGATCAGCAAGTGCATCCGCAATGTTAGACTTGAAGAGGAGTAATGTAAACGGGAAAAAACGATAAAAGAAACGTAATTAACTGTAATTCAAGTAAATGCAATTCATCTTGTACAAATCCTGCTTTATTACTATGACATTAGTGACCTAAATCAGGCTTAAACTGAGCTCCTTACCCAAATTCGACTCATTCTGTGTTTCGCTGACAAGACGAGAGAGCAGCTCGCTTTCGTTGGGTTATCCAAGGCGAACCGGCCCGGCGGCTCCTATGACCAGAGATGCGCTCTCAATCTGTCCCTTGAGCTCAGGCTTATGTCTACGCTTGGCTTTTTCAGATCACTTCTAATATTAAAATTCTAACTTAAAAAATTAGAAGCCCCGTTTATAATACAATCCTTCTGCTTTCCTTGACTTTAGTAAAAAGAAAAGTTAAAACTTGTAATCTTATTCCTGAATCAAAGGATTTATTTGGTAAAGTCTTAAATCTGTGTGGAATTAAAAAAAGGGGGGTACGTGATGCGGTTCAAAGTCTTGCATTTAATCTGTTTCTTTATTAATCTGTCACCTGAGAGCTCAGCATGGTCCCCAATTCCGTGCTTTTTGATTACAGGGCAAAAACGTTAACACAATTAATTAAATGATGTAGGTCCAGTTACAACGGCTTAGTTTTGGTTTGCTGAAAACGACACATTCTTCTCTTTCCAAGATATTGGCCCAGCACTCAACTGGCAGCAGGGAAATGTACATCTAACCCTATCTGATCATAAGGCCAAATAGTTTGATTGTTTTGCTCACAACAGGGAATACTGGGATGAACACAAAAGTTGCATGGAGGTAGTTTTGGCATCTGTTAACACATTTTTTCCCCCTATGCTGGAAAATACTGTGAAAAGGCGGTACTTTCAGCAGCTACAACAGTATCTACCAACACATCTTCGAGTTCAGAAGAAGTTGTGAAGCCGTCACTGCGCAGAGCCACAGGTACCTGGGGTGGGGGGCAGTCTCGTCTTCACACAAAGGTTGACATTATCTCTGAAAATGGAGTCGGTGTAATTGCCTACATCAGCATTTGCTGCCATTTCCATAGCCTCGGTAGCACTAATCGGGAAAAACATCATGGCTTAAGTGCCCATAATACAGTATCTCTATGTTTTGAAGATAATGGGAATCAGTCTTCTTTCAAACCAAATAAAATGCAGTCAATGTGCGGTGGGCTGTCTCAGGGCAAGTTTCGGTGTTTGTCAATGGCAAAACAATTGACCTCTCTGTTTCAACGTCTCCCCGGGTTACGGTGAGACGTGAGAGAGCAGAGGCGAAGTCATTGATCTTTCGACTCTCACCCTGTCCGAGGGATGTCTGACGCCATGCGTCGCTGTAGCGCAGCGGGCTGAATGCAGCGATAGCGTTCCAGCTGTCTCTTCCCACCATCTGCCATATGTTGGCAACGTTAGCGAGCCGTCGTTAGCCGTAGCTAAATGCCTGCAATGACTCAGGCTTTATCTGACCTATCCATATTGATGACTGAAAGGTCAGCTGTTGTGGTGCATATTAAAAGTCGTTTTCAATTACTTGTATTGACTTTACATTTAAAGGTGTCGTTTTGACTTATAAACATACTGCATGCTGGATTTTTATTTGAGGGAATGTAATTTGCATTCCGATTCCATGAACTCAACATTTTTCAGAAACCTGTGGGGTCGGCTGTCTGAACGGAGGCCATTGCGGCCACGCAAATTCCTGCAACTGCAGTTTATACCGAGCAACTGGAATCCGCTGCCAGACAGGTTACAGCAAACCACCTCGTCATCTGCTTTGACTTCACTTTCTGCTTGGTAGATCAGCACACTTATTTCAGATGCCCTGAACAAACAGTTGTTTGCTGGTGGTCGATATAGCTAAGAACGGTTTCATGAATATGTTGTGCTAAAGTCTTTTTAAATGTTTCTGATTGATTGTGGCAGTTCCGAATTCGGGGATGGAAAGGGAGATGACCTGCCGGACATGGGGACAGTACAATTACGAGACCTTCGATGGGCTGTACTACCACTTTCCAGGCAGGTGTACCTACACCCTGGTCCGGGATTGTGAAGAAACTACGCAGTCCAGCATTGTCATCCAGGTGAAGTGTGCATTAAGACCCAATTCTCATTTTCTCTTTTCTTTTTATTTACCTGTCATGGTCTCTGGTCATTTGCAATGTGCGGGTAAACCATCTGTCACATGACACGCGACACCACATCCAAAAGGCAGGTGAAGCGTCTTGTGTCAGTGGGCAGCCATGCCTTTATCTAGATGGTTGTAGGTTTGATTCTGATCTTGGGTGGTGTACCAATGCACACCTGTGTAAGCGGATAATGGTCAGCTAGTATTAACACTGCAAAAAAAAATTAATTATGCAGGTTGTGCTGGGGATATTTTCGGTTTATGGTGTGACTTGGTGGAAAGATAAATGCTGGCATACAGCCGTAGGCAAAGCATTAGCTTACTAAGCAGCCAGCATCTCAAGCAGACACCCAAGCTGTAATTCCCAAACATGAGCAAGGATGATCATCCTTAAAACAATGGATATGTGCAAGTGGACTAAACTACAAATTTTTGCAAATAAAGGCTGCAAATAAAGACAAACAAATCAGTCTTACCTAGTTATAGTACATTTTAGGACTTAAATTTTGTTGTAAAAATGGTGGAAATGGAACAATGTGTTGTAACTTGTGGTGTCGTGCCAGAATGAAAGAGAAATATTATATATTAAGAAGTGCTCTTCGAACAAGTGGCTTGTAGGTGAATCAGTACAGCATGGGCAACCTTTCCTGTTCCAATAATAGTAAGGAAAGTACTATTGTTGCTCTGATCATTTTCTCCTTCAGAGAATGCAGATTCCTTGAGCTCCCTCTTCAGGAAACAAGCGCCATATTGGTTCTACTCTCTTAGCCACAGGATGTTATTTACCCAGCAGATTAGTGAAAGCGATCTCATTATTACAGTCATTTATGTCAATTACCATTTAATGCTATAATTACCTGCTTCACCTGGTACTCTAGAAAATCTAGAACAAAATTTACTTTGTCTGGGGACCCAGTAAGAGGAATTAGTCCATGGGAAAGAGGATGGGATCCCGCTTGGGCCAAGAGTTTATTGCCATTGTTTACTTAATATCATTTATCTGCCAATCAAACGCAAGTGATTGCCTAAGGGCTGGTCTTGGAGATGGATGCTTTGTGTCAGCACAGTAGAGTCTGGAGATTGTGCTTTGATGTTTGGAGACTCTCCTACAGTCAGCCATGAGGATTTCTCCATGAGAGTGCCATGTCTGCACAGGTGCACAATGATCCTGACTGTTCCAGATCGCCGTACTCATGTGCACGATCTGTCAGCCTCTTCCTGCCATGGGAGGGGGAGATCAGATTGAAAAAGCACGACGTGACATTCAGAGGACAGAGGTAATCATAATTTGCTGTACCATGGCATTGTACTGCGTCCAATCCAGTTATGTTTCACTTTTTAGGGCCCCTGACATTACTGCCACCCGCACCCCCCCTCAATGGTCAACTTGCAAAACGATGTGAAACACAGTGATTCAAGATTCAAAGCATTTATTGTCATATGTACAGTAGAAAAGTGCATTTCTCAGTGCAGTTTCATTTCGGTCCACACTAAATGCCAAGTGTGATGATAATGTGGGGACTTCCGGTTCCCAGCTTGGAGCTCCCACACAGCGTTCATGACGTCGAGCTAGAAAGGATATCCCAGTATATTCTGGTGACACAGCCACATGGATTTACCTTGGCCTGGGAGGGCCACAGTTCCTCTGTCTACATCAAGATGAGTCCAGAGTACGTGGGCAGGACCTGTGGTCTGTGTGGGAACTTCAATGCTGACGTCCAGGATGACCTCAAAACCAGCTACGGTAGGTGGATCTCAGATGTTCTTCGGACACCAAAGAACAGATATAGAATATTCTGAGACCATACAATATCATTTTTCATTATTATAATTTTTAAAATATATTTTTAAAGCCTTTATTGAATTAAATTACCCTGGTATTTAGATATGACATTTGTCTTCTGCAACAACTGATTCAAAGATCATTTTGTTTTTAGTCAGTTCGTATCAAGTTTTACTCTTTACCCTTTAAGTCACTGCATCATTGGCTTGAAGGCGCACAGGGACACAAGGCGTCCTTTTAAGAGTGCCACCGGCGGCATATGCTCAGAGCACTGATCTGTGTCGACCACACTCTGTAGGGGTGTTCACTGAGGACCTGGCCATGTTTGGCAACAGCTGGATGGACGTGGATCCCCAGCGGGCTGCTTGTGCCTTGGTACCTTCCCGCTATCCCTCCCCGTGCTCCGCGCTCGACCCTGACACGCTGCAGGTACCAGGCTCTGCCTACCTCTTCCACTACTCTTCCATCAAGACCTCAGCTTGAAATTGGAGCTGTTGGTTATGTACATAGCTTTCTCAGCCTAGTAGTTGATTTGCACTGGGCTTACATTACCTGTGACTTCCTTGTTCCTCTTCAGAAAGTGATGGAGGTGTGTGCGTCTTTGCTTGAGGATCCCTTTAAGAGCTGCCACGAGTTTGTGAGCCCGTTTCCCTACATGGCCAGTTGCTCAAATGATCTTTGCCTGTGAGTAATTTAAAATATATAAAATAGGCTCCATAGCTATCAAGGTCATTGTTGCTTCTTGTAGTTTTCATAAATTGACCCCTCATTGTTTGAGAGATTTTTGATATTGATCCTCTTTAAGGTATGTGTGAAAATACCATCTGATTATAAATAACCCTCCGCAGTTTATTTTAATTCATGTTAATTAATCCTTAGCTTTTATATTTGTTGGGTAAGAACTATGATATTGCTACTTGTTCTGCTTGATTTCACACATTTATTCTCTCGATTGCTGTAACCTACTGAAGCAGCATTAGTGATTACCGTAAGATCTGGTGGGAAGACATTTCACACAGGTAAACCTTTTCTAACCTTGTGTGTGTTATCAGGTTGGGTTCACATAATGAGGCAGTGTGTCAGGTGCTGACGGAATATGCCCGGGCCTGTGCCCATGCTGAGCGCCCCCTGCAGGGCTGGCGGGACCATATGCCGCAGTGTGGTATGAGTTTTTCAGCTTTCTGTCTTCTGATTCTTCCTGGCTTAACCAGTCTCCCTGGATAGGGCGGTAGCTAGTTAATTCAGAAGGTTGAGGTAATTGGGAAAGTCAAGGTGTGATCAGAGGTGCTGTCAGAACTGCTAGAGATTCTGGGCCCCATGAAAAAATATCATAATACGCCCCCATCGCAGACCAATCAAATTATGTTTCAATTTTTAGGGCCCCCCGTCCTAACTCCCACCCCCATATGGCTCTCTGGTTGTGATCTTATTTTTCGGAAAGTGGGGTTGTGATGGCTTCTTGGCACCTGTCTTCTCTGCAGTCATCTCGTGTCCCCCAGAATTGATCTACCAGGAGTGCATCTCATGCTGCCCAGTGTCGTGCAGTGCAGATCACCTCTGCATCGACAGCAAGCTGCAGTGCCTGGATGGCTGCTACTGCGGCAAAGGTGAGGTCGGGGCGATGCCTCGTAAGGGGTATCTGCGGCAGCTGGGCCTCCGACTCGCCTCTCCGTGGCCCAGCGCCAACCTGGCATGCCCGTGTACTCCCAGATCAGATCTACAAGAATGGCAGCTGCATGAAGGCCTCAGACTGCCCTTGCGAGCACCGCGGGATGGTTTACCTTCCGGGCCAGACCATCCGGGAGGAGTGCAACACCTGGTGAGGGGGGGGGGGGGGGGGGGGGGGGGGGGGGGGGGGGGGGGGGGGGGGGGGGGGGGGGGGGGGGGGGGGG
>JABFEB020000020.1:5145087-5155715 GCA_019775895.2 Stomatorhinus ivindoensis | reverse complement strand
TCCCCCCCTCCCGCCCCGCCCCCCCCCCCCCCCGCCATCACCTGTCCGGATACGATGGTGTACGGGACGTGCGTGTCGTCCTGTGAGCGCCGCTGCCCGGCCGCCGCTGTCGCTCAGCACTGCGGGGGGGAGTGCGAGGAGGGCTGCGTCTGTGCCCTGGGAACTTTCTACAGCGGCCGGACGCGCACCTGCGTCGACAGGTAGGCACACCTGGGCACCATTAACTGTGAATTCAAAGAGAGAATGTTACGTTAGCGATGATTGTTCTTTTATACTATCTGTTCAGGGCTGCGTTTCCCAAAAGCATAGCTGTCAATGACGTTAGAAACTTAACTGAATGGTTATGACTATGTAAATTGCTAATTGGATCTTTTGGAAAATCTACCCCAGGTCAGGCCTGTAGAGAGAAATAAATTTCTGGGTGGGGGGAGGGAGGGCAGTAGATTTCAAGGGGGGGCTCCAACTCATTATTATAACCAGCGTGGTCGGGAGTAAACGAATTTCAGGGAAGGCGGGCGTTAAACCCAAAGTTTTGCTTCGAGGCTATGTTCCAAGCAGATATTCGGCATAGAAAACCTTACGCTAATTGTGGCTGTAAGCTGGTTATGGCTAATGCTGGTTCCAGTCAGTCATAATCAGCAGTTCTGGAATTTTTTAGTTTCCCAGTAAATTACAGCAACCATGGAGAGGGAATACTTGATAAGACTGTCTTGATGGCTGTGTTATACCATCACTTGGATATGTTGCTGGAGAAACATCCTACAGGTCATCTGAGACGACATCATCCAAGTGCATCATTGCCACTGCAAGTTCATTTTCCCATGACATTTAAGGCATTTTCCTCAGGAAATTCAGACAAACTAAAAAATAATAATTCCTAAATATTGTTATAGGGATGTTTGTTGCTACAGACAAGTGATCATACTCAGTAGCAGAGAACACGGGATTTAGACAGGATTTAGTTCATTATGAGTTTGATTTATAAATGTATATTGCATATTTATTTTTACAGTAATATATATACATATTACTTTCACCTACAGAAACTGTAAATAGAAAGTGTTAGTTATGTATTCATTGCATGTTCGTTCATAATTAATCAATAACATTTCATGTTTTTCATTCGGTTACTATTTATGGATGATTTGTACTTCAGTAGTAAATGACTTACTAAGCAACTTCTGCTCCTCGAATAAAGTGTCACCAAGATTTATTTATGTTAATACAAACACCATCTACGTTAATTTTAGAGCAATGTGTAAATTAAAGTGCTAAATTACTGCCAACATGCACTTTTGTTTTAATTTGTAAAGAAATATTCTCTTCTGGCACAATGAACTGCTTTAATGTAACTGAACAGTATAACAGCTTTTTCTGTTAAAAGTCAGAAGGAAGTAGATAGCGGAGATATATATTTCTTTTGTATGTATAGGGATTAGGTGCTGTGAGAAGGATGTCTGTTTAGTGTTCGCTGCACCAACTCGCTTAGGCTGTTTGCTCTGGAAAACACGCACCTGTGTCTGTCTGAAACTCCAGGTTTTACATTTTGCAGTAGCTTTTTCGCCTAACTTAGCATATGCTAGGGTTACATTGAGGAATTCGCTGTGAAACCGTCCATTCATTGCCCTTCAAGCTGTCGAAGGCAGCGGTATCTGATAACCGGCGAGAAAGAATTTGTGACACTGAGCTCGGTCTGTCGCCGAGGCTTATGTGTTACAGGGCTTGGGGCTGCTGGGAAATCCGTTACACACCGGCTCTTCGTTGCTGGACTGTTTCTCCACTGTTTTTGTGCACCCGCTGATACTGATAGCAAAACGCGAATGTTTCCACCTCGTTGCTCATTTCTAGCTCATTTTACACTGCTGATCCTGTAAAGGAAACTGCTTTCGTGACGTCCAGACTCTCTGGGTGGCAAAACTGTCTGAGCAGAGCTGCAGAATTGCTAGATTGTGTTTAAGTACAAGACAATTTAAGTGAAAGTAGGGTTTGTTTTCTCTGTACATGCCTTGTATTCTCTGCTTCCGTTCACTTAGTATTCATTTGAAATGTGAGTAAAACTTGGTTCACTCTTGTTGGCCAGCTCACATTCTCTTCACATCCTGACCATAGGAGCAGTTGCCCTTGTGTCTTCTTGGGGGCCGAGTACGCACCTGGGGACGTGGTTCTGAGCTCATCAGGTGTTCAGTAAGACCCTTCCGCCCGCTTCTTCCTTAGAACCTCAGTAGGGGGTGTTTCTCGGTACCAAGAACACAAAGATTGTACTTGTGGTCTTGGCTAGACCGGTCTTGCTATCTTGCCTCCCAAGAAGGAACTTCTTGGAATTGATCTTGTTCGGTGAGGATGCAGCGATGTATCTTTGATATCCGATTTGTTGCAAGAATGACATCTAGGGATTTTTACTATCCTCTGTATTTCTGTTCTTGAGTATCAAAACTAGTCTTTTCCAATGAATATGAAGTAAAACGGGTACATGAGAACTCAAGCGTGGTCAAGACTGCATATTGAGAAACAGCTCTGGCTTGTTTTGGTCTGTGCTGAAACTTACTTTAACTTCCTTTGCTCTAGCGTCTGTCGGGATGGTAAGATGATGCCCCAGAGCTCTGACATTGGTGAGTGCTGTGCCGTTCACCTTCAGTGTACATACAGTTGCAAGTGACAAATGATTTAATTGAGATGGTGTGTGGCACAGCAGATCAGGACTGTGTACTTCAGATCGGAAGGTCAACAGTTTGAATCCCCGGGCCAGCAAATCGATGTCACTGTGGTCCCTACATCATAACCCTTAGTCCCCAGCTGCAGGGGTCCTGCACATTGGCTGACCCTACACAGTCACCTCACTGTGTGTCTCCTGGAGAGCCAGGTGGAATAGGTGAAAAGACAGTTTCCCCAAGGGATCGATAAACTCTCACTATTCTGTTCTATGATTGGTCACGGACTTGGTGGCCTGAAGGTCAGCTGCTGGGGTGTGTCAAAATGATAAAAGTAGAGGTGAAAAGTTCAGGTCCAAAAAGTACAAATCCAGACCAAGGTTTGGTTTCAACCAACCAGTTGACTATAAAGTGTCACAGTTAGACTACTCAACTGGTTGATTGAGACAAAACCTTGATCTGGATTTGTACTTTCTGGACCTAAACTTTCCACCTCTGATCTTAAGCATAGATATGCAGTTATATACATGTAAATGTAGCATTTTAATGCACTTCATATTAATTGCTATTGCATTGTTTGCAATAGCAAATCTTTTTCGATTTAGTATTCCATTTCTAATATTCGATTGTGAATACAATACAGACTGATTTTAATTGTATCTGTTTTAAATGACAGGTGGGTAATTAAGGTCAAGCTTCATATATCCCATCTGTTGTTCGTAAGTAGTGGGCCCTGATCCATGCCTCTTCCCCCAGATAAGACATGTCCGCCTGGCCAGCTGTACCATGACTGTGCAGACTTAGATGGCGGGCTGCCTGCAAGCAAGGGGGTGGAGTGTGAGCAGACCTGTGAAACCTACCTGCTGAACCTAACCTGCTCCACCCACGAACCCTGTGTTCCTGGCTGTGTCTGCCCCTTGGGGTGAGTTTTCTTGCTTTCATTTATACCACTGGATGCTACCACAGAAAATGGGTGGGGGTGGCCTTGTGTGTCTAGCCCATTGGTAGTGATAACGTGGGAAGAAGGGTTGCACATGGGCACCCGTACTTTTTTGGATGATTCTGTCATATTTGCTGAATCCTAGGCAACATTACATGAAAACCATTCTAGGCCTTCTAGCACCTCCCAGCCAACTTGTATGCAAATCCAGTGAAAAATATTGGCTCCCATGTATTTTTTGCAAATAGCTCACGATTTGCCCATAAATAATTGAAAGTGCTTATAGTATCCACCATTATCCGTTTCTCTGGTCATATTGGGAGATCTTTAATTTTGATTCAGGAATGAGTACATACTTTTAAATGGAAAGACATTGCCTTTGAAGAATGGTAACATTTCACTTGATGGAGCACAAACATGTAGTATGCTGTTATTTATGTATCAATTATCCACAAACTAAGTCTTAGTTACATAGTGATCTCATGTTAATTCATAATTATTGAATCGTGATGCATGTTTTATCTCAAGCAGCAACTAAACTAGTTCATGATTTGTTCATGATTTGTACTTCAGTAGTAACTGAGTTATTACTAAATATTTATGCCCTGTGAAAGTTTTATCAAAAAATACTTTTTGGTAGCACAGCCTTCGACCACCATAACAACCACAGTCAGGCAGTTTCTATGTCAATAAGCTTCCTCAATTAATTTACTAGAAGTGTGGTGAATTTCATTTGGATATTTCAGTGTTTTTCCTTAAACCATTCCTCAGTATTTTTGAAGTGTGTTTGGGATCTTAGTTATGCAGGAAGACCTTTTTACTCCTTTTATTCACTTATCTGTCTCTTCCTTGCAAAGTGAATTACAGTAAAGCGAAGGGTACCAATCTTATGTGTTCTTCCTGGGACACACGTGATTGACCTATGACCTTCAGCAAGGATCCAGCTACTTGAAACTGGGTTGCAAATTGCTCTCCAAATCTGTTGTTGTTCTTCTGATTTCTTGAAATTTCACATATATTCAAAGCTCTTAGTACCAGAGGAATTAAGGAACTCCCAAAAAAAGTCATAGAGCCTCCTCCACGTTTGACTATAGGGAAGGTTTTTTTCTTGGAAAACCTCTGTTTGTTTTCAGTAAGGGGAGATGCTGTGGTTTACAGAAAGTTCTAAATTGGTCTCCAGTTTTTAAATTCAGCTGCATTCAAATACTTCAAGCACTTTAAGTATCACACTGCACCATCTGGACCATCTTCCTTGGTATCTGACCTCATAACCCTCTTTTATTGATTTACGCATGGTCAGCTTGTGTCTCTATGAAAGTTGTGTTTTCCACCATTCAGACAATCCTTAGCTGTTTTCTCTCGCAGCTACATCCAGGGAGATTTGCTGTGGTGCCAAAGGCCTTAAACTTCTTGATAGCATTACATATGCTGGAAACAGGAACCCAGGAGTCTCCGGAGACAGCCTTGCAATGCTGAGATTGTCCATGCTTGGCTATAGTCTTGTGTCTGACCTCCTCAGTTACTTCTTTGGTTTTCATTCCTTTCTCCTACGCTTATTACAGTACACATGGTACTTCAAAACAGGAGATTGAGTACTTTTCCCTATTCAGACTCATTGAATAAGTGAAATTTATACTGGGTCACCTTCAGCTCACCGAAGGTGAGTTCAGTCCTGAAGTGAAGTAGAATCACCCACTTTAAACCTCTTCAAACTACTTCTCAAAATGTTTTTGTAGGCACCAAAAGATTTTTGAATATAATGTTTTCTGGAAGAAATAATGAATTTGCAGACAGTTTTGAGAAATCCAGTATTTTACCAGTTGAAAAAAGATCCGGTTGATGACTTGAAATCAACCATTATGATAATGTTTAGTGATTTACCCTTGAAATATTACCAATACAGGGATTTTTTCTTATTAATTACCCAGGCTGGATGGTTATTCAGTAAGATAAAAAGCAGATAATTGTTCTTATCATGTAAGAAATGATATGGGGCTATTAGTGAGGACCTGGGCGTGCATAAATCCACAGCATGTCTGTTTCTTGTTGAAATGTGAAACTTAGTTCCACTAGAGCTGCCCCCAATGAGCAAAAGCTGTTGAGGAGGAGACCAGGTGTTCATCTCTTTGGGGAGAAGATATGGGAAACGGAAGAGGCTACGGGGTTGATCAAAGCTGTTTCAAGTCCAGAATTTCGGTGGAGCCATGCAACATAGTGAGAGCATTGATGTGTGTGCCCAGTGAAAGCTGAAGCTGTCAGTTTGAGGACTGCTGATCCGTGACTCTACCTACCCCCTGAATGTCAGCTTATACACTGGGCTGGATTACGTCAGGGAACTTGTAGGTAATCCTTTAACCTTCTTTCCCCTGACAGATAACTTGCCTCTACTTATGTAAGTCTGGACTTACACAAAAAGTCAGTATTTGCTCTTTCTGTGTAGCCTTTTTTTTTTCAGGAGTCACCTGGCGGTAGAATTGTAGGTTGATGCGGAATATCCCAGGACAGGTTTCTTTACATAGGCTCTTAAAAAGAGAGCGCCCTCATCAGATGGTGTGATTTAATGACACTCTGTTGCTCTTCATTCTAGCTGTGTTTGGCCTTTCAGCCATAAGATTTGCTTAAAATAAGGCCACATGATCCGCTTAGAGGCAGTGTTGAGGTTAAGTGGACTTTTTATTAATTGTAACTCAAGAGCTGTGACTCGTCTGTCGTTCAGGTGACATGTCAGCACGATCTGTTGATTTTTGCTCCCTGATGCTATCATGAAGTTCTCCGGTTTACATGAGCGCCGAGAGTGTGTGTCAGAGCTGGGAAGTCTGCTTTTTTCTTAATCAGAGCACACACAGTTTCTGTAATGGTGTTATTTCAGGACTGGGGTCTCCAGCCTTTTACAAACTTTTACTAGGTCTATTTATGCAAAGAAAATAATCTGGATAGAAGTTCAGAGGTTCACCTATACGATTGACCTGTCCAGGGGCTACTCATTGGCTTTCTGCAGTCTTACAGTAGCTTGTGGTCAATGCTTTGACGACCACTGTTTCCAAAGTGCTTATGCGATACATAGGCACAGGTGTGTTCAGTATATATCAGGAAATTTAACCATTTATTTTGACCTATTCAGATAAACACAAACTCAAAAGTGATCAATAATAATAGGCTACTTGATCTTTAAGAGCAGACGATACTCCAAAGAGGAAATCGGTACTCAGTGGTGATTTCACAGGAAAACACGATTAGTAACCTTCACACAAGGGAGAGCAGGGAACTTCCCTGAACTAAAATCCTGTCATGAATGTTTAATAAATGCCTGCAACTCGATAGCCGAAGTCAGGTTTTCCATAAATATGGACACAAAGACTCATTATGTCGCGGGGCGACGCGGAGATGAGGGTATTGATAAAAAATACGGTTTCAGTGTGATTAAGTCTGCAGCCAGACACATTCTTCGGGGAGCGCAGCGGGGGCACCTTGTGTATGGAGCGGAAGATTGTGTGATCGAAGTCGCTGATCCATGCAAATGAGCACCCAAGACGGCTGCTTGCCACCATGTGCAAAGGCAGATTTTCGGGCGTTTTGTAACATCTGAATGTCCTGTCAGATCGAGATAAGCAAGGCAGTGGATTTAATAACAGGTCACGTTACAAAGCAGGAATAGGCATAGAGAAATTTTCCAGCGTGACTGTGCCCCAGTGCACAAAGCAAGATCCATGGTTGGCGTGGAAGAATTTTAGTGGCCCCGAGCCCTGACCTCAACCCCATCAAACACATTTGGGATGAGCTTCAACTGAGGTTGAAGGCCACACCTTCATGTCCAAAATCAGTGCCTGCCCTCATAAAGGCTCTTCTGGATGAATGGGCAAAAATTCCCACAGACGCACTCCAGAATCTTGTGGAAAGCCTCCCCAGAAGAGTGGCAGCTGTTATAGCTGCAAAAGGGGGGACCAGCTCCATATTGCTGCTTATAGATTTAGAACAGAACGTCAGAAAACTTCCTGTGAGTGGAATGGCCAGGTGTTTCAATACTTTTGTCCATATAGTGTATTTCTTTTCAAAACAGAGGAATTGGAGGGCATCTTCTCAAGGTTCACCTTGGTTGCACCACTGCATGATTCACTCCTCAGTCCCTCATCTAGTTTGTCAGTTAAACAGAATTTATAAAGTATGTTAAATTTTATAAGTTGAGAAGGTTTCTGTCTTATCAGTATCGGTATCAGTAGGGGTGTAGCTAGAAATTCTGGGCCCCCTGATAAAATGTAGCCTTTTGCCCCGCAAATTGGTTTTGAACTTTCAATCTTAAGAAATATCTTGGTGGTTGAAAATTGCCGGGCTGATTTTGTCAAGCAGGGGCTTCTTCTTGGGAGATTTTGGGGGCCCTATTATAGTGCTGCCCCCCACCCCTGAATGTGCCAGGGTATCGGTACAGTTGAACAGGATAAACGAAATCTTCTCACGCTGAAAGATTTCTCTATCAATTCTTTTTGAACTTGTGAACTAATTTTCGCTCCTTCTGTCTCTGCCTCTCTTGTTCTCACACTTATTTTGTTCATTTATGGGAGCAATGCCAAGTCTCTCCCTTCAAAATCTGGAGTATGAACGGTTTTTCAAAGGAGAAGCATTCCACTGCTAATGAATTTTTGTAATACATCCAGAACCATTAATCATTGTGTTCGGCCTATTCTGTAAATCGTTGCTTTTCTTATTTATGCTGTAAACAGGTGGACTCTGGGATCAGGTGACTGATAAGCTGCTTAAATACATTCCAGAAGCCTGTTTTAGAATATCAGCACATTTTAATTTCACACACAAAAAGGTGTGTGGTTCATCCCTCATCATGCACATTGTGGCTTCATTTTCTTTCATCACACCCTCACAAAAATTCTGTATTCTGTGCTCAAATTAAGTGACATGGACCCCTAGGACCTGAATCTATGGATTATTTTAGAACAGGAGAGCTTTTCTGCCTTCTGTTGTTTTACAGGTTGTACAAGAACTTGCAGTGCTTTATTTTTGTACAATGGAAATCATGTTTTAGTTTTTTGACAATGGCTTGATAAAGTTATACTTTGGGGATAATGTTGCTGTTTTGCACTAAATTTACAGCAACACAATACAGTGTTACAGTATCCTCCTGCTGTGAGTCTCTTGCGAAAACATGTAGGTCAGGACGGCCATATTTGCTTCTTTTTTGTTTGGTCATTTGCCACCTTAAGCTGTGCATTTTAACAGTTGTTTCTCTTGGTCTTTTTTTTTTTACTTTGTCGAGAAATGGAGACACACCCTCTCATTTATGAACTTCAAGATGTAAATTAGGCATACAGTGCTGGTGGGGCTTAATTTGTAATGGTAGCTAAATGTATTGGATCAGTGTCCTTTTCCACACCTATGGATACAGTGCGATGAATAGCTAACAATAGGTGGGTGGTGCCAGAACTGCGTTTCATTGTTCTGATAAGCATCTTTGGGGAAGAGTAAGCCCCTTTCTCATCTCCGATTTAGTAAGTAATCGTCCGTTTTCCGAAAATCATCATACATCAGAGTTCCAGTAATAAAACTTCATTACGTGTCATCAGTGTTAAAGGAAATAATCCTTACAACCTCCATAGAATTGATTTAATTAATGTAGAAGATGGGAAGAGTTATTTATAAATAGTGCATGGAAGCTGAAGGATGCATTGTTATGAATTCTTTGATCAGAGTAATTGATTCACTGTCTTGGCGTGTAGATAAAGGAAGCTGTTAACGCCGGTTTATCTGTGGTGTAACCTTACGCTGATGAACCCGACATTTGTCCCAAACCCCTTTCAGTGTGTTGCTTCATTGTGCTCTGACACGACAGTGGGAATATATCAGGCCCGAATATTACAAGATTCTAATCTGGTATGCGTAGTTTCAGAACCGAGGTCTGAGCAAACACAAAGGCAGCTTCACCAATGGAACACATTTCCCGGCGCCTACATGTTATCTGTCTCTTTTAACGGCAGATATTTCTGGTCATGGGAGGGTAGGGCGGCTAATGGTTTGGGAAATGCACTTGCAATGGAAAAATTGCTGGTTTGAATCCCTTACCAGCAAAATACCAGCAAGGTAACCTGAGCAAGGAACTGTTCCCTGGGTGCTGAATTAGCTGCCCTCTGCTATATCATGATGTCACATGCAGGTTAAATATAGAAGACATATTTTGCTGTGTGCAGTGTGCTGTCCATTTTAACTAGGGTACCTTAAATCCAACAAGTTATCTAGCTAACCAACAAATCTCACTTTGCGATTCAGGCCCCAGGGGGGATTAAATTAATAAATAAATAATTAACCAAGGTAAATTGCACAGCAACTTTTCCTTTTCATTGCATATTATTAAAACATTTCAAATGAATTCTTTATCATAATAATAATAATAATAATAATAATAATAATTATTATTATTATTATTATTTATAATATATAATATATACATTTATAAGATAAATAATATAATTTATTAATAATTATTATTATTACTATTGTTATTCTTAATAAGTGTTATCTTTTCTCAGCCTTCTGAGGCATGGCGACGAGTGCTTTGAACCTGAAGCCTGCCCTTGTGTATGGAAAGGGAAGGAGTTCTTTCCTGGGGACAAAGTGAGCTCTCCATGTCACCACTGGTAAGCCTGGCATTTAGTGCCTCACAGGGAAGTACACGGTCTCTGAAAGGAGACATAACTATGTAAAAAAAACAAAAAAAGGTCTTTAAACAGGGACGGGACGGAGGTGCAGTTGTTGACACTATTGCCTCACACCTCTGGGACTAGCGTTCGAGTTTTCACCAGGGCTCCATGTGTGTGCACTTTGCATGTTCTCCCCGTGTCGTCGTGGGGTTTCCTTCGGGTGCTCTGGTGTCCCCCCACAGTCCAAAGACATACTGAGGCTGATTGGAGTTACCAAGCTGCCCACAGGTGCACATGTGTGAGTGACTGGTGTGTGAGTGACTGGTGTGTGAGTGACTGGTGTATGAGTGACTGGTGTGTGAGTGACTGGTGTATGAGTGACTGGTGTGTGAGTGACTG
>JABFEB020000020.1:5123141-5135078 GCA_019775895.2 Stomatorhinus ivindoensis | reverse complement strand
GCCCCCCAGTTACAGTTCTTAACTAACAGTTGTTTTATTCTTCATCCTCAGGCATCAGGCCAGCAGTTGCCGTTGAGGCTATGACTCCCCGCAGCACAGTGGAGGCACCTGCAGCTGTCACTTCAGCGGCCTCTGTGTCCACCGCAGCCCCCTCCACGCTGCACTCCATATCTCCGGCCACCCCGATGTCGGCCCGCTCCGAGGAGACCACCGGACCTGAGGAGCCCAGGGTGACCACTGTGGTGGAAGTGCTAACCCCGTCGGTCATCCATTCGCCTCCACAAATTACCACCACACTTCATCCTGAGGTGTCCACCAGTAGTTGGACCACTAAGTTACCAGCAGATGAGCCCGAGCTTTATGGTACTTCAAAGGCAACAACAGTCTTGAGTCCTGTCCCCAAGCTGACTACAGCTGTCACCATGTCCACTGTGCTCAGCACGAGAAAGGTCACCACTGCCCCAGTTTCCCATTGGCTCACCAGTACCACGGCTGTCTCCGACTTAACTTCCAGGACCACAAGATCGGTTTCCACACCCCCCCTCCTGGTCCTCCTATCCATGGCTTCCACCACTACCTCCAACTTGCCCATTGCCCCTGCTTCACCCTCTGAAACGACCACAATGAAAAGCACCCCTACGACCACAGTACCTACCACTGCACTGCATATATCCACTGCCACAACTACATCAGCTGTGAGCATTCCGCCCACCAAGGTGTATAGGGAGACGTCTATGCCATATAGTACTGAAACTACTAAGTTGACTACACACTCCACCACTGAGGCCACGCCTCTGCCAGCCACCGATGCTGCCATGAAAACCTCCTTAACAACAGCTCTGTTAAGGCCTGTCCACGCAGAGGCAGGGGCCAGCTCCATACACACCACCGAATCGACTACGCCAGTGACCCTGCAAACAACACACCCAAGCACACTGGAGACAAGGCGTCCGCATATCTGGGAGATAACTTCTGAGAAACTTGTAGCTACCTCCCCTGTTGACCCGAGAACATCTACTACTCCAGTTTTACCCTCTGTTTCTACATCAACAGTTACAACTACACCTTTTCCAGCTACTGCTTCAACTTCTGAATCTCCTATTCCAACTGAAAAAACAACAGAAATCTCAACGTCAGCAATCTCTAGTACAGCTACAGGCACAACCACACTGCCAATCCCAGAGACATCTACCGAAACAACCATAGTCCATCCAGTGACGTCAACTGTGTCCACTCTAAAAACCTCTCCATCAGTCAGTCTGGATATAGCAACCACCGTCAAGTCGACAGCCACATCGCCAGTGACAACTGTGACATCAGACTCGGGATTGACTACAACTAATGTCAGTACTCTTATGACACAGACCACTACCACTCAGGCCATAGTGCTAGATGTCTCTCACACATCATTGAAGTCTCCCGAGACCCCAGCAGTAACATCAGAGGCACCCCACGTCATTTCCACTGCCTCTGTTTCAACTCTTACAACAACAGGTGTCATAACTCCAGGTTCAGAGACGTCAACTCTGCCCGTGACACCGAGTCCCGCTGAGGCCACTACAAAAGCAGTCTCCTCGATGGCTGCAAAGCATCCATCTGCACCTCCCACATCAACCGAATATGTTCCTTTCAAAACGTCACCCACTCCCGTGCACTGGACTGACAGAGTCACCACAAGTGAGGTCCCAGCCAAACCATTCACCTCATACAGCACCTCAACCACCGAGGTCCCCACGGATGTCTTCACAACAACAGCAGCAAAGCCTATCATGGTCACAGTCACAGAAGTCACTGTATCTACATCGCCAGTGTCTCATCATGCCACGGCAGTCTCAGATACACCATTTGCTGTAGCAAGAACTGAAAAGACGACCATACTCCCAGAAAGCGATACCACCACACATTTGACATCCACCACTGAAACAGCAGCTCCAGAAACTCCAGCGGTCGCCCTCTTGACCAGTGTGATTCCAACTCAAACTACTGCTTATTCCTCTACCACCAGACCACTGTCTGCTGTACCTACTTTACCAGAAACTACCAGCATCTCATCCACAATGACAAAGACTGAGAAGGTCACGACCATGCTAACAACATCCCCATCATCGACACATCCAGCATTCACCACCTCGAGCACTGCCACTTCGGAGAGGATGACTACTGTACACCTACCTGTTTGGACCACAGAAGAGACTACTATAACCACATCAACTCTGGGACCTACTGTGAGTAGAACAACAGGGGCCCCCACGTCCATAGCAGTTTCTTCGACCAAGGCTTCCATGAGGATCACAACCACTGAGAGTGTCAGTGAAGCTACTCCATCAGAAAAACCTCCAGCAGTGAGAACCACCACAACTGCTCCTGTGTATCCTTCTTCACCTCAGGCTACCCTTCTAGCTACACAGAAAGTCACCACTCATGCACCTACTTCAACGTCCACCCCTGCCATTACTCCAGAGTCTATGGACAAGACAACACTCCATACCACAGTGAGAGACACCACTTCAACCCCAGCACTCAGCTTGACGACCATTACTGTACCTCCACTAGCTGTTACAGGCACCACTGGAGTGACGAGTAAGTCTCCTCCCATTACTTTGGAAAGAACAACTGAAAGGACCACCAGAACACTGTCACCAGCCAGCCTAATCACTGCTGTCAAGACCGATAGCACAAGGTCTTCCCTTCCCGACCGGAGGACAACCACAATGTCAACCACTATGGCTTCACCCTTAACACATGTGGAAACGGTGGAGATTTTGACAACAGTGACTTCAGAGCTGTCCTCTACCACCTTGTCACCCCACACCACCAAGGTTCCTGGGTCCACCACTGTTCCCTCAGCTAAGATGTGCACGGTCAGTAGGCATACATCCACATGTGAACCAATGGGCTGTGCTCAGATACTATGATTGACACAATGTGTTCTTGTGTTTACAGCCTCCTTACTCGGAGATCATTGATGAATGCACAAAGTATGTTTGCGTGGGTGGGCAGCTGATACTCTTCAACAAGTCCCAGAACTGTCCTTTCAAAGCCACCCCTCCTAACTGTGGCCTTCTTGGGTTCGCTATCCTAGTGAATGGAGATAAGTGCTGCCCCCTATGGGACTGCCCGTGTAAGTATGATTGCTGAAACTAAGCAGTCACAGTGCACTCCATACTTGACTTGCTGAATTATTTTTTTTCATCTACAGGGAATTATTCCTCTAGGGTTTCCCAACCTTTTGATGACAGCAGATGGGTTTAGTGAAAATGTCAGGGACCCGTGTAAATTTTGGATGGGGTGGGAGGGCAGTGGGTTCGGGAAATCTTCGGGACAAATTTAATAAGTTTAACTGTTAACATTTTTTTCCATATGCGATCAAAACCTTTAGGTGACCTTTAGGGGTTGTAAAAAAAAACAAGGTGTGGCTTGAAAATATATAGTTCAGCTTTCTTTAAGCGGAGTATACAACCTGTACGTATAAAGTTACATTCACTGGAGGGCATGTGAACATCAGCCACCTTTTTCAAAAGTATTAAACTCATTTAAAAAATGGATCCGTGTTGACTCCATATTTCCACACTCACTATAGGATAGATGACCAAGATTTATAGTGACAGTTTATAATGCAGAATTTATCCGGGTAAATTAGTTACACTAAAAAATATGCAGCCTCCGTCAAACTTTGATTTAAAGAGAAACCTGTTGTTTTCTCGCTCAGTAGCAGTAGTTAGTGACCACAGCACAGAACCACAAGATCGTTCAAAAAGCATTCGTTGGCCTTCCAGATTTTTTTCCAGGAAAGCATGAACCTCCTTTTGAGTATTTGTGTGTTGTAAACCAGAGCCCTGCTTGTTTTATTTATTTGCCATTTAGGTTATGCTTTTCAGTAGTATAGCAATAAATATCTCCAAATGCTGTTGCTTGTGTGCAACCTTCAGGCCGCTGCTCTGTCTTTCCTGACCTGAACGTGATCACCTTCGATGGCAACAGCGTGGCCGTCTATAAGGCCGCCTCCTACGTCGTCTCACAGCTGCCTAATGAAACCGTCAGCATCCAGGTCCAGGAGTGCCGGAGCACAGACGCGGTCAGTCTGGAGAATTCCTACGTTATTCTAACTTTCCTAAAGGTCAGGTGCCCCTGCTGCTTTTACTCACCCTCCCCTCAGTAATATCCATTTGGGATCAATGAAGTTCATCTTAGTCGACCTTGGACCTCGGTTTTTTTTCTCCATACGTGAGATTTTTTAGTTCCTCTCCTCCTTCATCATCTGCCTTTCTTTCTTTCTTTCTTTCTTTCTTTCTTTCTTTCATTTCTTTGTCTTCCCTTTTACCCATTTTTGAATTATTCTGTATAAATGATGGTGGACTGTATCTTAGCACACCCATGTAAAGCACCTAGGGGCGGCTCTATTGTGAAAGGCGCTATATAAAAATAAACGTGGAGTTTGCATGGTCTCTTCATGTTCTCATGCCTCTGCTTTGGGTTCTCTAGTTTCCCCATATACTCCAAAGACATGCAAATTGGCCTCTAAATGGCTCCTGGTCTGTGAGTCTGCATGCCAGCTCAGGTGTTCCCTTGTCTCATGCTGTGCTTAGGAAAGGAGCCAGGCTCACTCTGGCCTTGTCCTGGAGAAGCAGTTAGAAAAGATGGATGGATGGAGTAGTTTGATGTGTCTTCAGACCTTGTTCGATTGGACAGAAAACATGTCTGATTTTTCCTTTTTGTTTTTGCTCTGTAGATCCCATCGAAGTTCCTGTGGAACTTCACCAATCTTTGTCTGGTCGCGCTCAACATAACGCACAACTCTCATCACGTTCTGGTTGACCGACTCCAGAGAAGGGTAGGTGTTTCCCTTTTCCTGTTTGGTCTTTAAAGTCTGAGAACTTTTGATCCACGGTGATTTAGTGGTTTAAGCCTTAGCACAAGCCAATTTTTATCATTTATGTATCACCGATGGAATTTCTCGCAGGATGTAAACAGGTCAGCTGTGCTTAAGATATTGAAGAAATTTCATGTTATTTTCTCTCAGCTGTATGTCAACTCACGGTATGCCAAGCCTCGCTTCAAGAAGAACGGATTCGAAATCTTGGACACAGGGAACATGTATCTGATCCGGACACCAGCGGGCTTGAAGATGCAGTGGTTCCACAGCACGGGGATGATGATCATTGAAACTGAAGGCTACAACAACAAGCTGCCAACTATGGGACTCTGTGGTAGGAACCTTTGGATATTCACTCAAAAGTGAGGGGCTTTTTAATAAAAGTTTAATTTTGCTTGCCTCTCTTCTTCGACCAGGCTGCTGTGACGGCAGTCCCGCCAATGACCTGACTCTGTCCAACGGGACCACGTTGGTCAAGGGCGATGACCCGGCCGTGTTCATTGACAGCTGGCAGCTGCCCAACACCACCAGCTACATCAGCCACAGCCGGCGCCGAGAGGTCAACTGCTCCACCAGCGACTGCTCTCGCTGCCTGGACATGCTCCACAACTCCACTTTCAGGCCCTGCCACGCCTTCGTACGTCTGCTGACCGCTTGATCTCCCAGACACCAGATTCCCAATTCGCTGGTTTCACCAGATGCGTGTCCTCCGCATATTTCCTTTGCAGGGATGCTTGGATGGTCCATTCGGTGCACTGACACCCGCCTACGTGGCCTTCCTGTGTGTCACTCACAGGTCCCTCCTTCAGTCTTCTGCGAAGTGTGGGTTCGTGATGAGGAGTATGTAAAGAACCCCTGCGTGTCTCTGGCTGCATACGTGGCCTCCTGCCACAAGTTCAACATCTGCGTTAAGTGGAGGAGCCCAGATTTCTGCCGTAAGCCCTCCGTCTCCCCTCCAGTCGTTTAGTGCGCTGAACTTTGGCTTCTCTCCAGTCGTTTAGTGCTAATCTGGCTCTGTGTCCCTTCCAGCTTTTGCCTGTCCGCACGGACTACGTTACCAGGGCTGTCTGCCTGCTTGCACTGCCCAATCCTGCCCCAGCCAAGAGTTTGACTCAGAACCGGAAGAGTGCTCGGGCCTAACCGAGGGCTGCGTGTGCCCCGAGGGCACGGTGTTGCACCGGCCCTACTCTGCCCTCTGCATCCCATCTGAGAAGTGCGGTACGCCTCACTCTTCACTAAATTCATCCCATAACACTCTCCTTGGTCTTCTACTCACACCATGACTGTAAGTTAGATGAATACGTCGCAGTGCAGATATCCGGATCATTTAGCTATGCAAAATTAAATTACTAAAGTTGTTCTTGCAAATATGGTACTTTCAGTACCAATCCTATAAAACAGAAGATCACCCATTAAATTTCTTTGGTTCTGCTTCCATGGATATGAACAGAAGTGCTTTAATGGGACATACCCACATCCATCCATCCATCCAATTACCTATGCATCTTCCAGTTTTTTGTCCTCGTCAGGGTTATGAGGGGCCTGGTCTGTGCCAGGCTGCCAGGGGATGCCATGGGGCAGGTGCCAGGTCTTGGGGATTCTTTTCTCAACATCACCAAAGGATATAAAGCTATCGGAACGTCTTGGGACGCACTTGCTTAATTCTGTAAAAATGGGAATTTATTCTTTTCATTACAAGGCCATTGACAAGCAGCGTTTAAAAGATCTGCAGATATGTTCTGTACAGACATTTCCGTGTCTGGTGTCATTTTTTTTTGACTGACTTATTCAGTCCTGTGCTTGCCATTTTGCTATCAATTGCTATTGTAATCATTGGCTCCCAAAAGGATACTAAACACAAATGTTTGGTGTTTTATCAGAATCAGATTTATTGGGCAAGTATACTATATCACACAAGGAATTTGGTTCTGGCCGATGATACCTCTCAAGTTAGACAGACAATATACAGACAACGAACATCTATTTTACAGATAATACAGAATATACAGGTCAGATTATACACAGATTAAATACAAGACAAGTGATATACATAAAGTTGCAAAGGCAACCCCGGATTTCAGCTTATTACTTATTACTTATTACTAAAATTAATGTTTTACTTAAAGCTACTGATTGCATTGAATGAGATTTATATTTTTTGTAAACAAACGAATAAAGTAATGATTTCTGTTATAAAACAAATAATTTTACAACGTTTTTACAGATTTAAGCAAGTAGTGCAAAACGTTCCATAAGCACTATATTTACTTTGGTTCCACTGCGACTCCCCAGCTTGCACGGACAGTTCTGGAAACCCTCGTGCCCTGGGGGAGGTGTGGACAACTTCCAAGGATGGCTGCTGCATGTACAAGTGCGACAACGACTCCATCGTCCCGGTGGAGTATGACTGCACGGACGTCCCGCAGCCCGTCTGCAGGAGGATGGGGGAGGTCGCCGTCAGTCTTGCGGATGACCAGAGCTGCTGTCCCCGCAAGGCTTGCGGTATGTAAAGCTGACGCCCCCCGGGGGCTCGGACACATGGAAGCACTCCATAGAGAGTGTCACAGGGGCCAGGTGACTTCCGACACGGCCCCATGGAAGCACCGGGTGTGATATCCTGGGTCTGGTAGTAGTGCGCCTTTCAGCTGAAGGTCGACACGATGCACAGCTTTCCTCTGGTTCTCACCTTGAGATTACAGTGCCTTTGCCACATCCCTGTCTTTCCTCTCTCACAGTTTGCAATCAGACTCTGTGCGAAAGTTACCCCCCTCAGTGTAAATACGGGGAGAAGCTGGTCTCCTACTTCAGGGAGGATTCCTGCTGTCCAGACTACATCTGTGGTAAGTGCATCTGTTTCCGAGACTGGTTTAAGTAGTTGAGTAGATGACTGAATTAGCATCTAACCCAGTAATATATCGATTGATCCATCTATCCATCCATCCATCTTCTACCTGCTTATCCAGCACAGGGTTGTGGGGACCCGGGATCATATTTCCGGCAGCAGGCTGTATGGCACCTCATAGGATGCCGGTCCATTGTAGGACACACAAAGGCACATGCTGCACATGCTATGGGCAATTTATAGCTGCTAATATATATACTATTTCAGTGTCTCCCAAGCCAGTCCTCAGGGAACCCCAGACAGTCTGCGTACAGTAGCTGGGAGGGAGCAAAAATGTCGAGTGCCTTGGGGTTCCCAAAGGAGCAGTTTTGGAGACACTAGACTCATGTATTAAACACATAGTCGTGATGCTAGACAGATAACCAGAAATTTAAAATTTTAAAGCTGATTGTGACTGATTTTTTTTCATCTGCCTCCACACTGTCCCTCAGAATGTGACCCCAGCCGCTGTGAGTCGGATGTCCCAACCTGCCGGGAGGACCAGACCCTGATAGCCACACGGGCAGATGGGAGCTGCTGTCTGGCCTACATATGCAGTGAGTTTTGACCCCACACCCTCCTGGTGTAAGCATTGCTGGCCAGAGCTGTATATCTACATAAAGGGAGGATGGTGCTCATTGTTTCGGATCATATCCACATCAAGTTACTTAGAGTGAGTCAAACAGTGTGTGTGGGGGGGGGGTGGGCAGACATAGCTACTGGGAGGGGGGCAGACACAGCCTCTAGCTATGGGGGCTGATGGGGTGGGATTGCTACACATCTGTCTGTGTGTGCATGTACAGTGTGCGGCCCATGTGCGGACGTCATACCCCAGTGTCAGGATGGTGAGGTGCTGACTGTCGACACCAACAGCACAGAACGCTGCTGCCCCGCCTATCATTGCGGTCAGTCGTTCCGGAACACTCTCTCATGACTAGCATCTAGAACAGCGTATCCCAATCCGGTCCTCAGAGAACCACAGCTGGTCCACATTTTTGCTTCCTCTGAGCTCCCTGCCAGACAGTCCACGTTTTTGCTCCCTCCCAGCTCCAAAAAATGTGGACTCTCTGTGGGTCCCCTAGGACCAGATTGGGAAACACTGATCTAGAAACTTCTTTTGTACACACATAGACACCTGAAAATGTTTACAGGCTTGTAATATGTAGAAATAATTCAAATGTATTTGAGTAAGTTGTACAAGAGTACAATGAGAGGGGCCAAAATAAGCACCGTTATTATTTACTTATTTCCAGATGTGCTCACAGTCTGGTAAAAAAAGTAAATATTGTGCAGGATATCTGAGTGATTGTGTAACTCGATGAAGCAGATAAGCTAAAGGCAGTTTTGGCTCCCCATATGTGCAGTATGTGAGCCCTACAGGTGTCCTAAGGTCAGTTGCCTCCCTGGCATGTCTGCGGTGACCGTGGCCTCACCGGAGCGCTGCTGTCCGCTGCAGACGTGTGGTAAGCTCACCGCCTTGGGGTGCCGTCGCTCTACCCTGTGGTCACAGCGACACTCACCGTCCATCTTGTCTTCCAGAATGTGCCTGTGACACCGTCCCCAAGCCAAAATGTCATCTGGTAGGTTAATTGACATCAACGGTTGGTGTTTTTTTCCCTCACTCTTTGTAGTTCTTTTTTTTTAATGGTTTCTGTTTTTTTTTTTGTTTTTAAAGGGAGAGACCTTGCAGGTGGACAAAGTGTTCCTCACAGATCCGGGAAACAAGTGTGGGTGCAGAAGATACAAGTGTGGTGAGAAAACGTGGGTCCTCCAGGGTATGTGGGGTAGACAAGACGCTTCCTGATCCAGAGAAAAGCACCACAGACGGCAGCCGTAATTTCACAGTGTCAGGCTGACTGACTAACGGTTTCGCAGTGGCTTGTCTGTTTGTGGGAGGATGAGTACGGCACAGACAGTCGGAATGTGTTTGTGTCTGTGTCCAGAGCGGGAGGCGGTGTGCGTGGATGGGGAAAGGGGCGTGTTGAGACCGGGTCAGACCCTGGTGGAACACAGCCCCGAGGGCGTCTGTTACACCACCCAGTGCACCCACGCCCTGGACACAGTCACGGGATTCTTACGTACACGAGCCACCAGCAGAAACTGCTCTTCTCAGTGCCAGCCGGTGAGTCCGCTGACCGTCATGAATTGCACCCTTTCCTCTGGCCATCGTGCACCATGGGTGCCTCATAAAACGATCCTGTGGCTGCGTCACTCCCTCAGAACCAGGTATACGTTCCGCCAAAGGACCAGATGACATGCTGTGGGTTCTGCAAGAACATCTCCTGTATGTACACAAACGAAAATGGCTCAGTTGAATTGTACAAGGTAAGGCTAAAGGACAAATACCATATTAGTAAGTTTAGTTAAAGTGATATGGATAGAATATGTACAATAGAATATTTATGCTAAGTATCTTTCTAAAGGATACAATGGTCTTCACTGGGACTTCAAATACCTGTACTTATGGTCCAGGGCATTAGTTAATCTGCAAACTGACACAGCAAGCCTAGTCCTGTTGAATGCAGGACCTTTTCTATGTTCTGAAGGATGCTAATTGTCATCACTTTCAGCCCGGAAGGACGTGGGTGTCGGACTGCCTGAAGTATGAATGTACGGATACTCTGTCCGGTCCCACACTGGTCTCCTACCCCTTCAGCTGCCCCCCTTTCAATGAGTCGGAGTGCATTAAGGTGCGTGTCGTGTCAGGCATTCCCTGAAGCCACCCCACAGAAGGACCCCGGTCCCTGAGAACAGTCACCGGCCCCATTAAGGCAAAGACAAAGCAAGTCAAGAGCCATCAGCGGCAGTGTGGGAAAAAAATCCCTTAGATCCCAACATCTCAGGATTCAGTGTGGCAGACTGGGAGAAGATATTAGCAGGAGATTCCTGGGAAAAAAAACCTCTACTGAGTTTCACAACCAAGCCTTCGCGTTATTTCCAATCGCCAAATTTAGCCAACAGTTGCAGGTTGAATGCATTTTCCTTGGGGCTCCATTTGACAGCCCTGGTCACTCCATACTGGCTGGTATTTTGCTACATCTGTGGACTTGAGTTCTGCTGATGAATGTTTTTCTTATTGTATCAAATTGTATCGATTCAATTCCTCATCAAATGTGATGTCATCCTAGATCGGGGGCACAATACTGAGTTACATGGGCGGATGCTGCAGGACATGTGAGTAGAGCGGCGAGCATCCCCCCCCCCCCCTGCCTGCCTCTAAGTGCTGTAGCTTACATATAGGACCGCAGGTCTGTAGCTCCTCACTGCTTGCTGTATATTGAAGTGCACCATGAAATCTTTTTAACTCATTCAAAATACGAAACATTCTTAAATACTTATTTGAGCTAGATGTGGGACTCCCTGCAAATTAATGACGTTTGAAACAAAAATATGCTTTTCGTGTTGTGCCAACAGGCATTTTAAGCAAAATATATTAAAGCTTTTTGTCAGTGGATGTTAAATTGGGCAAAAATTTCATGCTTCTTGATTTTTAAAAATCCACTGAAATATGTTTTCACTGCAATTTTGTGTCGTACCCAAAATAATGTGTATGCACAGTTTTAGCTATAGGGACTATATTTTATATGCTTTTCAATGAATTTATTCACAAGCAGCAGCTTTCTGATGCCACATAGAGTAACTGAGTGTGGCCTGTTTTCTTCAGATGGACGTATATAATATTATATTGGTGTCTGTTGTTTTGATCAAAATGCACAATTAAATGATACTTTCTAAAACATTTTACAGTACATTTAGAACAGAACATGCAGACTTTAACACTCTAAGGTCACTCTTCTGTCCGTGGCTTTTGAAGAACAGATATAAGGAATTCTTACTGTTTGTTTTGAACTAAAAAATGAACGATGCACGTGAACGATTTTGTTACATCAAACTGATACTTATTGATACATTCTTATTCGTTAACAACATTAATGCCCGCTATCAACACTGACATACTGCGCTGTCCAATAACATTCTCAAAATGATATAGTTTTTCCAAAAATCAGTATCAGTAATCTTTTACTTTCATACATATAAATGATGGTTTACTGACAATCTTTAAGTTCTCATGTCCACCAGATGTATATAAATGAAGCATTTGTGACAAAACACAGCCCCCCCCCCCCACACACACACACACACACATCTTTATTGCTGTTACTTCTTTAACTTTGAAAAGCAT
>JABFEB020000020.1:5095762-5106719 GCA_019775895.2 Stomatorhinus ivindoensis | reverse complement strand
GGGGGGGGGGGGGGGGGGGGGGGGGGTGGGGGCTATGATGGAATAATCACAGGAAGGCGTCACACTTGCGCATCACCTCAGCATCGTGCCGGATCCTTTCTGCCACTGGCGCTCATGTGACTCGCACAGCCTTTGCCTCCCAGTAAACAGTGGGAGAACAATTTGCCCTTAATGCCTTTGATGAGGAAAAGACTGCAGGGACGCAGGGGGGCAGATTGTTTAGGGCCCCCAGTGAGCGACTGGCCCTCGGGCATCTCGCCGGCTTGGATTCTCCTCTCGTATTTCGCTGTAAAAGCGCTTATGACCTCAGTATAGCGGCGTTGGGTTCAGAGTGGCATCCCGGCTGCCGCCGTCGTGCGTCATTACCGCGCGTCAGAGCCACGGCCCCCGTGTCATTGCATTTAGGGCCCCGTGCCGCGTGACGGGAGGGTGTCAGGACTCAGCGGCAAACAGTAGCTGGCTGTATGGCACGTCACTTTAGGGACCATTTGTCATTCGGGGAGCTTGGCACCTTTAAAAACCTTAACCCCCCCCCCCCCCCCCCCCCCAGTTGGAATGTTGTGAGGCCATGTTACCGTATATAGGATGGGATGGATTTCTACATGCATCAATGTGTCGGTGATGCTAGCGCCCAGGTATCCGAGAATTAACTTTATTTTACAGTTAATATCTCCTTGCTTATATTACTTGTCTTGAAAACACATTTGCCCCCAAAAAACATACTAGTTTACTAGGAGCATAGGAATGAGGAGTTGTGGGGGGTGGGTTGTATACCCCCCCTCAGTATTTAGTTTAGGTTCATTTTTCCCCCCAATAAACAAACCTCTACTTATACTATTAAGTTGGGTGCGGCCCCAGTAGCTCTAACATCTTTTGTACGACATTGATCACTGCCATCTTTCTACAAAAGTCATTGAGGTAAATCGCTAATAGGCTGGCATTTTTTTGCACACGTTAGGGGTTTTTAACATCGGTGCACAGGATTCACATGCCCCCCCTAACCCTTGTCCTGTGCATTTCAATCTCATGAGTGGAACAAAATGCAGCCAGTTATTTGTCACTTAAAAAGTTCTTTTCTTTGAATTGTTAGGAGAGATGGAAGAGTTGAAATTATGCCCCCACCTCCAGTGGCGGGGGATTGACGCAGGCTGGTCCATTAATTAACGCTGCCTCTCCGGGACACTGGCCGCTCGCACACGGCATGCAAACAGCTCTGCAGGCAGCTCCGATTTCAAAGTCAAGTCCTATAGGACCAGCTGTACAGCAAGAAACACCAGCATTTCTCTTTTTTTTCCACGAACTAATGCTTTGGCTTTTGAAATGAAAGCTGTACAGAGCAGGCAGCACAAATCGCCAAAGAAAAAGAGCAAGAGGGAAAAAAAACCTTTCCTTGTTTGATAAGCAACAGATGTTTCAGAGGATTCAGTGAGACCGCTGACAGTTTTTGAAATGTGACAGCCTGTGAGCGAACTGCATGTGTGTCACTGTGTGTGCGTTATGTTTATATTACATTGTGGGGACCAAATGCCCCCACAATGTGATAAAAACCTGTTATTTTGACATTGTGGGGGAAATTCAATTCAACAAAAGTCTGGGAATGCAATCAAAAAACTAAAAATGCCACAAGTTTTGTTTGGTAAATTACGGTTAAGCTTAGGGCTGGGTAGGGGTAAAAGTTGTCAGTGTTAGGATTAGGGTTATGCAAACAGAAATAGATAGTATACAAACATGTGCCTGTCTGTGTTTGTGTGTGTTTCATATATTTTAACATAATTCCATGCTTTAAAATTCATTCAGAAGATCCTAAAACTAATTTAGTCAGATATAATCCATGTGAAAGCTGTATATTAAATTTTATTTTTCAGCAGTATGCGATTTCATTGTCCCCTTCTGCAGTTTCGCTCCCCATGTGACAACCTGGATTTACATTCTTCTGAAATCCTTTAATCTCAGTGTCCAAGGTGCTCTTATCCCTCCCAATCAAAACAGTCATGTTGACAGGTCCACTGAATCAAAACACTTGGACAAGTATTTCCATGTTTACAATAGCCGGTAGCCATAATTGGGCTATCCGTGACTTCAGTGAGTAAGGGTGCTGGACAGGGTCCTCCTTCCTGTACATGCTGTGTACTGGCTTATTGGGTCGTCGGCGAGGGGCCTGTCTCCATTTGACTACAGATAAATCGGCGAAAAGTTGATTTATTCAGGACAAATTGTCCCATGTATAGACAGGAGAGTAAATGTCGGGGCTGCCTGCTGTCACCTGTCAGCAGTGGAGGTGACCTGCCCCTCGCTGTCCCCTCTGGATTAAGTCACTTCCTGTTTGGAGTGCTGCGGGTCTTTGGCATGCGGAGGGTCTGTGTCAAACACGACTGGACTCCTTCCAAAAGCAAGGCCACAGCACCTGTGGGAATCTAGTATTAATGCAGTATTAATGCAGTATTTATGCAGTATTAATGCAGTATTAATAAAAGCGGATTTCGTCCTTATTATATGAAGTGTAATTAATAACTTAAATGGTTACACTTTACTTGAAGTGTCACAAATATAGTATTATACCACTAATTATATATTAATTAAGCACAAACTAAGTCTTAGTTACATGCTGATCTCATGTTAATTCATCATTAATGAACTGTGACACATGTTTTATCCCATGCAGTTACTATATTTGTTACTATATCTGTTAACTTTTGCAAACCACTGAAGGAACTACTGAGGAATTACTGAATATCATAAATAAGTGAACCACTGATCATGTTTGTTCATCATTAATGAACTGTGATGCATCTTTCATGCCAAGTAACCATTATATTTATTCAGGATTTGCTCATGATTTGTAATTCAGTAGTAACTGAGTTATCACCAAGTATTTGTCCCCTATCAAGTAAAGTGTTACCACTAAAATACACTTTTGCATATGATTAAGCCGTATTAATCTCAGTGCAGTACTCCATACTCACTTCCCTTTTTGAAAAGCTCTGCCACCATTTGTGTCCACACTACTATGTGATAACATAATATGCCGTCACTAATGATGCCAATTTACACTTCACTGCAAGCCACTTACGGAGGTGATTCAGATAGGCCATTGTCACACCCCACATGCTAAGCATTGCTAACATGGGAGACCCACAGCCTTCCTTTGTCACTGTGAGATTTGTCACTTCAAAGGTGGTCCTTTGGTGTGACTGGGACAGAGACCAGCTCAGCACAAGGGGTGTGAAAGCTGATCAAGACACATGTGATGACGATGACCAAACCATAATTAATATTTAACTAGAGATTTATAAAGATCCAATCATCCCAGAGCAACTGCAAACTTCTGTCCGGGAGGTTCTGAAAATTCTGCCTCAATGTATTTTTACAAGGGGGAAAAAATGTTCAGAGAGCATTTTGTCGATTCAGTGATGAGCCATCCTTTCGGACCAGTAACATTTCCACCTACTACAATGTTCACGCACTCTGAGTGGGAACACCAGCTCAAGAGCCGTGACAATTCTCACCATCTGGCCTCATGGAGCTGCTGCGCTTCTTCAGCGACGGTGAGGCCATGTGTGACCCGGTAAGGCACAAGGACCTATTATAAACAAACTACGGACCTGGTAATAACACAGAACAGAAATAAGAGAAAGCAACCCCAGGCGAACGATTGAAACAGCTTAAGTTTCCTGCTAACACCTTAGCTGCTCTTAACCCTCTGCTGAGACTGTGACGGTGGTGTCCCCCTTTGATTAATGTGGGCCCATTTGGCACCAGGGGAAGGAGAGCACCCGACTCTCCCAGGTAGAAGATAATTGATCCAACACCTCCGTTGTTCAGATTAGGCTGATGGTTATGGTGTGTCGGACCTTGATGGCATGCAATGACTTACTACTGGACAAAACTGTCAAATCTATCACTTGCATTGACCTGCAAGGAGGTGTGAACCATTAGATCCTGGTGAGTGGCTTTGAGAGGCAACAAGATTTGAAGATTCTGCCCAGGATGTGGATATTATGAGTAGTAGAAGGTGACGAGGAGAACGAAACGTGTGGGTGTTCTCTGTTGAAATTTTTTGGGGTGTTTAACAGAGGAAGTACAATCTTTTTCCTGAAAAAGAAAAAAGGTTTTTGATCCACCAGTGCTGTTTGAAGGCCAGATATGTTCCTACAATTAGTAAGTTAAATGTAATGGCCTCACAATTGCAGATGTTGTTAGAGACTGTGTACGCTTCGCATTGCGACTTTAAGCGCAAATTCGCTTATCAACAGTGCAGATCCCAGAGCTATAAATTGGCCTGGCAAGCGTGTGTGCTAAGGCAGAATTTTCCAGCTCTGGCCATGCACCCAGGATTTCTTGTTTGGGATCATGTTCCACGCAGATTAGAAAGTTGGACAGGGAAAAGACATTCTGCCGAGATGACAGATCCAAGCAACCTGTGCTGCGATATGGTGAACCGGAGACCACAGCTAATATTTGCCATCTGGGGGGGGGGGGGGGGGAGAGTAAGACGCAGGATGGGAACAACCTACCATATAGATACAGAGGGTAACACTTTACTTGATGGGGCACAAATATAGTTTAGTACTATTAATTATGCAGTAATTAACCACAACTAAGTCTTAGTTACACATTGATCTCATGATAGTTCATCATTAATGAATCATGATGCTTTAATTGTGATGCTTTACCTCAAGCAATTGCTTGTAAATTCTGTAAACTTTTAGGATCTACTGAAGGGACAAGTCATTAATAACACGCTAAATAATTACCTCATGTTTCTTAATTATTTATGAATCATGAGGTATCTTTTATCCCAAGCAGTTACTGGATTTCTTACTAACTTTGTAAACCTTTGTGAAGTACTGATGGAGCTACTGAAGGAACAAGTAATGAATAACACACATGAAATACTGATCTCATGTTTGTTCATCATTAATGAATCATGAAACATCTTGTCTCAAGTAGCAACTACATTAGTTCATGATTTGTTCATGATTTGTACTTCAACAGTAACTGAGTAATTACTAAATATTTATTCCCTGTTAAGTGTGCTATAGCACATAGTCAACTATACATGGGGTGTTTCCTCATTTATAAAACACTCTGACTTCTAAATAACTTAAACTAATTAGTAAATCATCATTAGCAAAAAAATTTGAAGTTCTTCAAAAGACGCCCATGAAAGATGCCCATGTTGGAAAAAAAAGGAGGGGGTGGGATCTTTGATGGGCATGAAAATAAAATCACAAACAATTTCACACAACTTTCTGCAGAGTGGCCAGTTAATCCCCGCAGACGGATGCCAGCCGGATCGCTAACATGCCGCGTGCCTGACCAGCTGAGTCAGAGCCTGAAAGCGGCGCGGCGGTGGGTAACTCCCAAAGTGCCCGGCCTCTCTCGCCAGCGGCTCCAGATCTGCGGCGCAACAAAGGACAGGGGCGGATTCTGCGGCCCCTGTCTGCACAGCGCCCGGTCTGCCTACATGGCTGCTGCAAAAAGTTTGTCTGAAATGGCAGAAATGGAAACCACTCTGGACTGGTCACATGGCCGAATTGCTGGCTAGCATAGATATTCATGAGATTGTGTTACCGTCAAACATAATGAGTCAGTGCTGTACAGTGTTAGCAAATTTGACACGATTTTTGGCAAAACCCACAATCTTCAGATACAAATACTGAAGCCTTGTCTTTTAGGCAGAACTCAAGCCTGCTCAGCCCTTAGAATTACAAGTAAAAAAAATTAGCCAGGTAATGAATTTTAGCCTTATCATCTGCAAAAGCTGAAGTTGAATAATTATCCTTGTGACAAAAAACCAAACAGGTTCGCTCCAAGATTACCACTTAAGAAGAGTTTCTTTATATCTAATGAGAGTGGGAATTGCTTCTTATTTTCAGTATTTGGAATTCCCCATTTGAAAAACATACCATCCATGATACAGTCATCATGCTTTTATTGAACTGATTCATGAAGAGGGAAGCAGGACTGCCTCCGATTTCCTGATAATTATGACATCCTCTCATGTTTGGGAGATGGTGTCATAAGTAGTTAATTAAGGATTGCAGAGCTCGATTTTGCATGGTGAAGAAACATTCTTTCCAGGTCATTCCACAAATGATAATTGACCAAGGAGATTCCAGGCAGTCATGTGTCCTTCATGCATGGTAAATTTTCCTGTCCCTGGCATCTTCAACCTACAGGTCATCATTAAAACTTTCATGAAGTACTTGATTCAGGCTCCATTTTGTAAGTGGTGAGTAATGCATCTCCTGTGGATTTTCAGCTGTGATTAAACACTTCTCCCAGCCTTTCATTAGTTTCCAGCCAAGAAACTGACCTGGTTTTCAATGCTGGATGCTTTCGTTGCTGCAAGACAACCAACGTTGGTACCACATCCACAAGACTAGCTGACATCGTCGGCATTTGTAATCATTCTGGAGTAATTACACCAATACCAACTTGGCCTTTTATTTTGCGAAATCAAAGCGGTTTCCTGGAACTGCAATACAAAACGATGCCTTATGTGTAAGTTTCCTTCATAAAATGTGAAACAAAACCCAAAGTTAAAAGCAACCTAGGATGGGTCTCCACGCACATAGAGTGGCAGAAGGTCACAGGGAGATGGACTGTTTGGATGGAGGTTATTTATGAATCACTGCCTCCCCCTGAGTCACAGTTGCTGGTAGGACTGCCTGGACCCCGCCCTGCCCCGGGGGATAGAAAAGTTGGTCATCGGGTCAAAGACCATTGGGAGTGATGGGCCAACAGGTGGGCTGCACAGGGCCCCTGGAAGCTTGAAAGAGCCCCACGTTAGCCGCACCTGGCCAGGCTGTCAGTCAGCGTGCGTTCCCAGCACGTGCTGCGTCAAGTACCATCCGGAGCTCTTACTGGCGTTGGCCAGAGGATCTATAAATATAAGGTGTACCCCTCTGTGGACGGTATTCCTACAGACACTCTGGGGAGGGACATCAGGCGCCATTTTTCCTTCCTAATTCATTCCCCTTGATTCCACTGGGATACTGGATGGATAGCACTGCATGGGTGGCATTTCTGTGCAGCACTGGGATGTGAATTAGATGTCCATTCACTGTACAGTCAGTAAATAAGTGGAGATTTCTGGCATGCACCAAATGGGCAGCGTGTATATTTATTAAAAAATTTCACTGGTTGTTTTGACGCGAAACCTGAACGACAAATGAAAGGTTTAGGTATGGACGCTGGTTTTGAATCTGGGTGGTTCGAGACTGTTTGTTCAGTGTCTGTGTGCAAAGAAAACAGGTTTGGTGTGATTTAAAGAGACGGGTACGTTTCCTGCAGCTGTCGCCGCTCCATTTAGGGTGACCCTTGTCCCTTCATGAAGGAGACCCATTGGACCAGACCAGTGTTCCCAATCTGGTCCTTGAGGACCCCCTGATGGTCCATGTTTTTGCTCCCTCCCAGCTCCCTTCCAGACAGTCCATGTTTTTGCTCCCTCCCAGCTCCCTGCCAGACACTCCACGTTTTTGCTCCCTCCCAGCTCCCTGCCAGACAGTCCATGTTTTTGCTCCCTCCCAGCTCCCTGCCAGACAGTCCATGTTTTTGCTCCCTCCCAGCTCCCTGCCAGACAGTCCACGTTTTTGCTCCCTCCCAGCTCCCTGCCAGACAGTCCACGTTTTTGCTCCCTCCCAGCTCCCTGCCAGACAGTGCATGTTTTTGCTCAGCAATATCATGGACTGTCTCGGCGTCCCCGAGGACTGGATGGGGAAACACAGGACCAAACACTTTACTGATGGTGTCTATTTTCGTGCTGCACAAATTTAGATCAATTTACATTTCCTGTCGCACATTTTAGTACAGTCAATTCATTATAAAATCATAATTACAGGTGTATGAAAGGCAGTGATACTGTCCTAACTGACACCTGGTGGTACATGTCTTCTACATTTTCTTTATGTAGATGTTGTTTAATTCACTTTAATATTCATCCTGCCGATGTTGTATAATTCTTACATTTTAGTGTTATATCATATGCCGTAAAATTACTGCTGAAATCCTCACCCTGTGCTCATTGTATACATGTGGCTAGTCCAGAGTCCAGGATGTCATACTCTGTTCTCTAAAACCCATTTATCTGCTGCAGCTTGTCAGTCCGATGCTACGGTCCACGACAGCACGCCACTGGGCGAAATCCTAACAATCCCCCTTATCATCGCTGTAAACTTTAAAATCACCAGCACTAATTCCCCAGGGCACTGCCCAAGATTCATGTTTGGGGCACCTGGCAACTGCTCTTCCATTAGACCTTGGAAGGCGCAGAACTTCTGCCATCCTGTGACCAAAACCCTCTCATCTCAAAACAGTTCTGTTCATTTGAATCTGTGTACTTACGCCATGCTTTCGACAAGCCCCTTAACTTTTCCTTTGTGCTGATATTCAGTCTGCGTGTGAAGAATTGAGCTCTTTTTTCCTCTGCAAAGTATGAGGGAGGTGGAGGTCCGGTGTGGGGTAGGGGGGAGTTGATGGAAGTTGGGGTGGGTCAGCCGGGAGGTGGTCGAAATCAAATCTTGCCCCCTTCAACAGAGGGAAATTATCAAGGCCAGCTGTCTGGACTGACAAATGCCTCTGGCTTCAGTAAAAGTAAATACCCAGGGCACAGTGGAACTGGAACTGAGTGCTGGCCTTCATGTTCAATAGGAGCTTAAAGATCTGTACAGCATTTGGAAAAAATTCTAGACGAACAGCCATCCAATTGTATCCAATGCTGTAAATCAATGCTTATGAAAGTCATGGAAGCACAAGGATGTGTTATTAATATAAGAGGCCACAATTACTGCTACAGTATCTAGAGAGAGTATATTAAAACTTTAAATCTTGCATAAACAGCTAAAAAGAACTGCCAGTATTCTGTACTTGTTAAATCTCAATTTGCAAATATGGCATTTTAAGTTATAACGGCATAAAACACATACAGGTAAAAAGGCAAATTAAGATCACAGCTAACCATCTTCACATGTTCCTTTGGTCTGTCTTCCCCTAGTTCCTCTCTGGGTTAACACAGCAGTTAGGGGACCTTCTGGTCAGCCTTGTTTCGGGGGGGGGGGGGGTTATAGGGGTTAAAGGTCATTTTGCCAGTACCTTACTGTGGCACCCATCCAAAAAAGGGAGGATCAGGCTTGCTGTCCAGTTAGCAGACCATCCATTTCCACTGGGGGGGGGGGGTTCCTCATCTACCATCTTTGACAGAATGAAATGACATAGCTGAACGTACAGCAGGTGCAGCCTGGGATCCGCCACCTGTATAGGGATGAGGCATTATTTAATGACAATGTATTAATGCTGTTGACATTGCAGCCAAAAATAATTCTGAAAGTAGAGTCTGGGATTCTTTTTTTAAGCATCAGAAGCATGTTTGAATCAGTTCGGCATGTTGGATATGACAGAAGGGAAACAATGGCCTGTCCTCTGAGCCTATAGGGGGAGCTCTCTCTACCGTCCATGAGGCAGGAATGAGTCTGTCTGTGTTTTGAAGCCCAAGAGGGACTCTGGGTTTCTCTGGTTGCAGGCCGGCAGACTGGCTGGCACCCTGAAAGTAGCTTCTTCATCCCAGAGACAGCTGTTGTCTCCGTGACGACATGGGCAGCCAATGGCGAAAGGGGCTGAGCCGAAGTGGGGGGGGGGGGCTGCCCAGGCAAGGCTCAGCAAAGTCAGATGACTTTGTATTGTATTGCTAGACCTGTTGCTTTGGATAGTAAACACCATTCCTGTTCTGTGGCGTCAAAGTAGGAGAGCCTTGTCCATTTACACCAGCAAGCCCCCACATCCACTTAATATACTGCAGAGCTAAAGCTTTAAAGGTGCGAACCCCCCCCCCGGCCATCTGTGGACCTTTCAGACAGAGCGGATAACTGGGCATCACAGTCCCTACTAAACATAATTAGTCACATGTAAAGTCTACTTGGAAACACCATTCATTAATTAATGTATGTATGAGTCAGATTTTTAATTATTTTGATAATCACAGTTTATCATGTTTTACTAAACAAGGTATCGTGCTTTTATCAAATTACTTTTTAAATGGTAAATGTAATTAAATCTAAATAATCACATATGGAAACATTTTTGATCGTATTCAATTTCAGATTTCCAGATTTCACAAGTGGTCAAACTCAAAGCCTGTAGAAGAGTTCTTCTCCTCCCCACCATAAAAGTGTTGTGTAAAATTCATTAAAAAAACATCACATCCTCATCCTAAGAGACCAGGTATCAATGCACAGCCGTGTATAACAGGTGCAGTTAATGGAGAAGACGGCCACAGTGATAGACTCATTTGCAGCCATGTTGGGAGAGAGCCCGTTCAGTGACAGGTGTTCTTTATTGGGAGGTGGCAGTGAGTGAAGAGCGAGCAGCTATTGTTGTAAACAACCGCTGCCATTATATCCCTTTGGCACATGGCTGAATTTTGGGGTCTGTGTCTCAGGGTGACCCCAGCTTAGCCGGGTTGCCTGGGTTGGGGAGTGTAGACAAGGTAAGTGAGAAGTCACCCGCCCATCCTGTCGTCAGCGGGTATTCTTTGGCAGAACAGCGAGGACCCAGCCGACATCGTGGATTGTGAAGCAGGTGCGGGGGGGGCGTCGGGGGCGCGCCCGGGAACGAGGGCTGGAGCGCGGCCAGGCTTACGGTGATGGCACAGAACGCGACCGACATCACCGGACCGGGGAGTGAAAGAGATGCATGTGACAGTGCTTTAGTCCGCTTTAGGTCACCCTGAATGGCCAGTGCCTCTCACATCACATACCGTGAGTTTCCATTCGGGGGCGACACCCAGGTTCAGCAAGGAAACCGGCGGTCAGTGCATGCAAGCTTCAGCATTATAAAACATACAGTATATACATACATTTAAAGGAATCGATCTCTACATAGGGTTAGTGTGAATTATAACATAGACAAAAAAAAGATTAATTTTTAAATCATTGTTATCATGTGAGAAATTCTCACT
>JABFEB020000020.1:5080789-5093090 GCA_019775895.2 Stomatorhinus ivindoensis | reverse complement strand
AAGGGTCTGTCAGTGCAAACGGGATGTGAGAGGAAAACATGGCTCCGCCCTCCACCCCCTCTGGGGCGTCTTCGCCAAAGGTACCTCCATTAGGGGCTCGCAGTCAAACACAGGAACTTAACACTAATCACCCAAAGAGAAAGACACGGCTCACCAAATCACGAAGAACAGATTTTAATCACGATGGAACCACAGGGTATTGTGGATGCATGAACCTACCAAGCAAAATCAGAAGCTTCCACATATCTAAGCAACTCCCACAGTCATTAATGTTCACTTAAACTTCTCATCTTTTTTCTCCCTTAATGTAACAGCTAGAAATACACGACTGAATATTTCAGGTCTACTTACCGAAGCATTCTTCATTTTGACAAGCCCATTAAAATAACACTTTAAACGTTTCTTGTGTGATGTGGCAGCTGCTGAATACTCAGAGGGTATCTCCAGGAATGTGTCCCCATGCAAGTTTCCGTCAACTGCAGTCCCATAAATTCATGACATTAAATGACCTTTGCTGAGTCGAAACAACGCAAAGCTCACTGAGATGCAGTCTCAATCACAGATTGAATTACTACAAAAGCATCCACCACTGTAGCAGAATCCTGGCCCTTTCCTACCATAGATAAAAGTCCCCTGAGAAAATGTTTCTGCTGTAAACTCTGAATACGTCAATCATAGATTTCAAAGGCGATAAATATTTTTAAGTTAGGCCTCAGTGCCATGGTAGTTGCTGGCCCAAACAGTGAGGTTATTGGGGAAAACTGGCCTTTTGAGGGTCTGGAAGAACACAGAAGAAAACCTAGAGCAAAATCATTGTTATGTATTTTCACTCTCGATTTGTAGTAGTAGCATCACATGTATTGGACGTTTTTGTTCAAAATGACACATAAGTGAGGAAAGCTTAGGGTCAGAGAGCAGGGACAGCCAGCGCCCAGCGACCCCGGAGCAGTCAGGGTTAAGGGCCTTACTCAAGGATCCAATGGCATTAATGGTTACTCTGTCTGCCATGGGATTTGAACCCATGACCTTCCAGGCACGGAGACCTAACCTACACCTAATTTATGTGGAGGTGTCATCGATGTAAAAAAATTCCCAGCCTCAGTCATGAAGGAGCAGCAATGGGTCACAGGGACTGACCATTTTTAGTGCTGGTCAGCTGACGATGTCACTGTGGTGAAACGCTGAAGCCTTGTTTTGTACGGCCATTTTGCACTTATTATGAGACAATTTAAAACTAACAGCGTGTCCCAGAGGACCTGACACTAGCTAAGCATGGATGCCAGAGCCTCTACATTTATTCCCACATTTGGAAAGTGAAATTACTTCAGATATTTGGATTTAACTTTTTAAAGAGCTGACTTGCTGACAGTGAGTTTGTATTTGACTATGTGCTACGTTTGCCACCATAAAATGTAATACAGTAGAGAAGTTTGGGCAACACTTTACTTTAGGCGATACAAGTAACTTAGTAGTTCATTTACTACTCAAATACTAATCATGAACAAATATGCAGTAGTAACTGCATGAAATACAGGAACCGTTAAGATTGATTAATGATGAACGAACATGCGATCGGGACATAATTAACTGTTAGGTTCTGACTAATTAATAATTTGTGGTGAGAGCAGATTGAAGCAGGAGATGGTTTCTTTTGCTAAAAATAGTATTTATTTGATAAAAACTCATTACACCTGCCAGCAAAAGAAAGTGGAGAAACGTCCTTTGTGATAACACACAAAATAAAAGCACACCTGCCCTTAGAATTCTGATGGAAAAAGCAACCACTACATCATTAAGTAAGACTGCATTACTACATTATTTCTGCTCCCTCAAGTAAAATGTTCCTGGAGTTTGACAGTTGGGCTCTTTTAGATGCTAGTTGTGCTTGTTAGCTGTGTGTTTGACTTTTTGGCAGGTAAAGTCAATGCACCACTCCTAGTGGACTGGGATAAGATAAACTGACCTAGATCATTGTCAGCTTTAGGGACATACTTAGTGCTTACCCTCTTCCCCTCACGCTCGTGTGGGTTTCTTACATTCGTTTGTGGTCCAGATTTCAGATTCAGATGAAATGGTCACTTTAATTTCTCCTTAGCTTTTGACCATTACTGCATGATCTTACTGTGAGAACCCAAAGCTGGATTCACCAGGGTAACTGGCATAGTGCTGCAGTGCATTGCTCTGTCGCCTCACACCTCTGGGACCTGGGATTTAGCTCTGCCTTGATCCCATGTGTGTGGAGTTTGCATGTTCTCCCTGTGTCATCGTGAGGGTTCCCCTCACAGTCAAAAACCATGCTGACCCTGGAGCCTCTAGGATAGGCTCTGGATGCCCTGTGACCCTGAATAGTACAAGCGGTTCCAGAACAATGGATGGCAGCCAAAAGAATTATTGATCAAATGCCACCTGTGTGGATTGTTTCCTGAGGAAGGGGCATACTTGGTTATTTTGTCTGATACAGTTCTTTCTCTTAACACTCACCATCATCCTACAGACCGCACCATGCAGATCAGGCAATAAGATATCCTGAAGCCAGAAAACTAAAATATAGAAGCAAAAACACAGAAACACATTTAAACAATTTTTTCAACAACCATGTATACTTTCAGGAGCATAGTTCAACAAACATACAGACATGTCATACAATGAAACCTTTTCACAAGATATATTTCTATGCAGGTGTGTATTGCAGTGATATATTTCCAACAATACCTCATACCTAATGATTAAATTATTGTATATTTTTATACATACATTACTACAGCTTTTTTTTCTAGAGCAGCTGAGGTGAGCAGCTCTTTGGATTCCTGGTCTGGTGCTCTAAGCATCCACACTTCACAATGGCTGCAGTCATTTGTCAGCATTAACGTGGATCAGGCAGAAAACCACCCAGTGGCATTGGGTTCAGGCACAGCAGTTGAGTAAACAGTGAGTAGGACCAGCTCCGTGTATCTGTTACTGTGCTCATGACACATGACTTGTGTGCCCACCTCAAAAAAAAGAAGCATCCATCAGAGCACTGAGGGGGACCCTTCGTCACACATGCCAGCCTGGAAGGTAACAGTGGCCGTCAGATATTCGTCTTTCCGACCTGTTAATCTGTTTTGGAAGCAGCAGCTGTTTTCAGTCGGGCTGAGATGGACTGTTAATGCTCCAGCTGTGTGGGTGGATGTGAACATTCACTTGCTAGTTAGCATTAGCATTAGATCAGTTTCGTCTGCTAAGTGCCGGAGAAAGTATAATGGACATTGTGTGGCTCAGCATGTTAGGGTGCGTGGCCCCGATTAGAAGGTCTCTAGTTCTGTCCTGTGGCTGGCAGAGTGATGTCACCATCGGACCTTTGACTGAGACCCTTAACCCCATTTGCTCCTGGGACGAGCTAACCTCGGGTTAGTTTGACGGGGCCATCTCAGATGTGTGGATTTTAAAGTATGAGCCTTCCTTTCTTAGAATTTGATACGTTTTGAAAACTTTCTCGCAATACCTCATAAATGCATCCATCACCTCTAAGTCCCCTGGCTCAGCAGTCTTAATGAAAATTGCGATTCGTTTTCAGTCTGTTCCGCACAAGCATCCTCTAGTCGGCCGTGTCAATGCTCAACTATTTACGTTCAGATTATGGGGATTGTCAGTCTTCATCCCTGTCTGCAGCGTGACGGACAGTCTGACCCCTCCGTGCATCCCTGAACTCAACCCATTGCCACTTCCACCACTGCTGATATCTGTGTTATGTGGAAATAGTTGCTCCTGTTATTTTAGTCTATGGCCATTAATCAAACGGCTTGGTGCACAAGATCACCTGATCCCTGGGTAACCTGACGCCAGGTTGACTCGCATTTCTCTGATTGAGCCAACTGGAAATACAAGGCTTCAAAATAACCATGAACTGGTATGGACTGGTATAGATTTCCTTCCAGGTTCTGTGTTCCTCATAAGCTCGATTTACTTGAGTTAAATATTAGTCGTAGCATATTATCATTAAAAATTTTGGCCATGTTTGTCGTGACCTTTCAGAAATTGGTAGCACTTAAAAAACAAACTTCCTTTGCGTTTATGCCCCATAACTCTGCAATAGGCAACAAAGTTATTTGTCGGCGTGATTCTGGAAATCGTTGTGGATGATGTGCTTTACGCCGGGATTAGCTCATTAGCATTCAGAGTCACATGAGGGGAGAGGTCAGAGAGAAAGAGAGACAGCAGGTTGTGGTTTCTCTAGCCATCAAAGGTTTATAGAAATAATGAAGGGAAGTCTAAGTCCAGAGACGGATCATGGGTAGCTAACAGTCGACCACTGAGATATTCTATTTCTAAAACATTTCTGGACTCAGTGGGGTTGATGAAATGCTTGGTAATGATTGGGTTTCAGCACCACCGCCCTCTCTGACAGAATCTGCAGCCTATAGCTCACACGTTCACTTTCCGCGTTTCTTTCACAAAAGGCCAGGTCCCCTGCTAATAAGGGTTTGGTCTTTATCACTCCAGAATGTACCCTTGGGGCCTATTTATAGTGTGTTCTCTATCTCTGAAGGTAACTTTCCTCTGCCACTTCTCTGCCAAGTGTTAAAAGAGTTTGGCTTAAAAACGGAGTGGCTGTGTGCGCCTGCATCACGCTTTAAATGCCGTTTTCATCGGCCTCCAGGCGACATTCCCTTAAACTGGAATGTTCAGACCCAAAGCGGTGATGCTGCCGACAGCTGGGAAAATCTCTGTGTTTTTGCTATCAGCAGAAATTACTCAGATTGATGTTGTGGAGAGAACTGGGTGGTTAATTAGCGAAAAGGCTGGGCAATGGCCTGGGTTTCTTAGTTCTTATGCTGCGGGGGGTGGAAAGGTGGAGGGGGGGGGGGTGCAATTGTTGAGACTAGAGGTAAAGGTTAAAGGGGATCATTAACCTACGAAGCAGTTTAAGCTTGTGCTTCTCTGGGCTGAAGCATCCTGAATTTGGCAACCTAACCAAGCCATTTATTGTAAGGTGAACCATACTGCGATTGCTGTGAGTAATAATGACTGATATAGACCCCACTGCATTCCAACCTCCACACTGAACATTGCATTGCTTTGTGTCTGGTTGCTAAAAATAGTAGTTAAACTCTGATACAAGTAAATTCATCCTCAGTAAAATTTTACCCTTGAATATTCAATGATTATAACTCACCCTAACAGACATTTTAAAAAGCATATAGTTTAATGTAAATATGCTCATGTAGACTCTGTATTTGCCAAATCACTAATGCCTCATTGTCTTTAACCATTATTTTTTGAAATGGTAACAAGTGTAATTAGAATCTAATTCAGCAATGACACTTTTGTCACATATCAATCATTAGAGGTTCTGTGAATTCTACTCTCTTGGCTCTCTGAATTGACTGTGCTCAATCCAGGCATCCTTTCTAAGGGACAAACAGCATCCACAGCACACAGAGTCATGATCTTATGCGGTGGAGGGGCTGGGTGTGAGTCAGTTACAAAGATGTAACATGCAAATCCTGTCAATGTCTAGTGTCCTGCATGATGGAATTTGGCCCATCCCAATCAATTCCCAGTCTTCTCTTCTTGGAATCTGGATCAAAATTATTTTATATTTATATTTAGCTTATTTTGCAGCCACTTTTGTCCCAAGTGACACACAGGAGGGGACAGCTTGGGGTCACGGAGGGCCCAGTGGATTTATCAGGGACTTCGGAGGGCATGGAGACCCTGGCAGATGCAGCGGGGGGGGCAACACTTCACAGGGGCCCTTGAATATGTGAAGTCACACATAAAAATAGATGGGGGCAGTGGGGTTGGGGCAGGTTAATATATTTTCAGAAGGCCCAGAATTTATAGGTATGCTCAGGTTCTATACCTGTTAACAAAATTTAAGTTCATTATAATAATAATAATAATAATAATAATAATAATAATAATAATAATAAATTATGTCATGCCTGCACATTAAATCCTGCAGCAAAAATGTGGCACGTACTACAAAGCGTTTTCATCTCTCCTGCTTTTTGTTGTTGGAATACTCATTTTTTAAAAACATTCCAGTGGTAAATGATTTTTTTAGGAGGAAGGGTGGGAGAACCTCCGGCTCATACAACACCGACTGTCTGCACTGAGAAAGGGTGGGAACATGCTTACAACCACAGAAGGATGATTTAACCAGCATTGTGTAACATCTTAATTGGCTGAATCCAAGTGTGCAGTAGCTAGTCTGTATATATATATATACACTCACACATATATATACATATCCATCCATCCATTATCTATACCCACTTATCCTACTGGGTCGCAGGGGGTCCGGAGCCTATCCCAGAAGCAATGGGCACGAGGCAGAGAACAACCCTGGATGGGGGGGGGCAGCCTATCACAGGGCACACCCACACACCAGTCACACCTACGGGCAATTTAGTAACTCCAATTAGCCTCAGCATGTCTTTGGACTGTGGGGGGAAACCAGAGTACCTGGAGAAAACCCCATGATGACACAAGGAGAACATGCAAACTCCACACACATGGAACCCAGGCGGAGACTCAAACCCAGGTCCCAGAGGTGTGAGGCAACAGTGGTAACCACTGCACCACCATGTCACCCATATATACATATAATATTAAGCTGAATTGTTCTACTAAGAATTGGGATAAAATTGCTTGCTAAGTGCTGAATGGTGTGACTGGTTTAAGCAAGCCCTAAATGAAGTTTTGCCAGCACATTCCATCATCATCCCAGCCGAGACCTATGGGAGAAAATATCCAGTAAACATCCAGTGAGTCACGGGCTGAAATTCCTGCCTCGATTAATTTGTCTAAGAGTGTAACCCCAGTGACCTGATTGCTAAACCGCAGTAAATTTTCAGTTCTTTATTATCATTCTCACAAACTTTTCTAAATGTATAGGCTGTTACGTTTGTAGTTAAATATGACCTACACATGGTGATCTTTTTAATAATTCTTTTAAATAAGTTATTTGTTGATTAAATGTAGTATCAAAAATGTAGTTTATTTTTAGTCACAAAGATGTTGTTCATAATGTTTAACTGAAGTTATAAATGTGTTTAAAAATTAATAGTTACTAAACTGGAAATGTCCCTAAGTCCACATTAAATACGAAACCCTGTTTTTCTTACATATACAAAGGTATGGGAAGGCATTCCCATCTTCCTCATTTCGGTTTATTATGTCTAAAATTTATTTATTGAGCAATACTTTTTTCCTGCAGAAGTACTTTTTTGAAGTTGCAATAGCAGGAGCGCCTTCACCTGGTGACCTTCCACTTAAGAGCCTCTGTTCCTACCTGCTGCCCTGCTATAGCGATAGAGATTTAGTGACCAGCTAATAGGGGTCCCAGGAGCTGCCTGAAGATTGTGACGAGCAAACAGGGGTGACTGTCTCTGTCTGTGCTATGGTGACTCCCAGGAGCAGAAAGGAAGATGGTGCACCGGGTGACAGGTGACACCTCACAGCAAGGTCAATGACAGATTCTGAGGAGAGAGAAAGATCAACAGCTCAACAGCACAGATGCAGTATTCTGAAAATATGACACAAATCCTATATTATTATGAATGTAAGTACTTAAAAATACTGTTTTGAACATGCTAGTTTAATAAGTTTGCTAATTATAGTTCACCCAATTGTCATTCCCACAAAATGCAGATAGTGGAGACTGTGAATTTCATATATATTTAAGAAAAAATGAATTACTATGGTGTATGAAGTTTCCTTCTTAAACCTGGACATCTGAACTGGCCCCCACAACTGCGTCAATAGTGTTTGCCGTCATACCAATATCATGAGACACTTCTTAAACTGGTTTTAAAAGATGATAGTCATGCTTGGTCATCTAAGTCAGTGTTTCCCAACCCAGTCCTTGGGGACCGTCATGCGGTCCACGTTTTTGCTGCCTTCCAGGTCTGTGCAAGACAGTCCACATTATTGCTCAGGAGCTCGGAGGGAGCAAAAATGTGGACTGTCTGCGGGGTCTCCGAGGACCGGATTGGAAAAAAACTGATCTACAGAGAACACCCTGCCCTTGAAGGCGTCCGAGAGTTGTGGACTTCACTCTCCATGGGTGGGGCGCTGTGTGAGAAAGCATTGTCTGCGAGCTCCAGGTTACTGACCCCCCGCAGTGCAGTTGGAGCAGCACAGCATGATAATTGGGAAGTTACAGCTGTTGGTCACACAAAATACATTACAGTTGTTGGTCACGGACCTGGGGGTCGAGGCACAGGAAGCAAACGCGTAATTTAGAGGTTACCAGTGCCAGCTCCACACCCCCTTTTAGAGATGGAGTAGGGCTTTCCACCTGTCAGCCACGTCTGGGGCACGGGCAGACAAAACACAATCAAAAACCAATTAAAATCCATTAATTTTCTGACTCCAAGTAGGCAGAATCTCTCCGCAGTTGAATGATGATTTATCTGAAGAAAGCCCTGCACTGCTTCCCCATTGCGAAATGCTTTCAAAGTGCTCATAGCTACACTGTAGTCATAGCGATGGGGGAGCAGAATTGCTGTATTCCATCTGGTTAGAATGACCCATTACTCATAGACTTTGCAAGGCTTGTATAGCTGATCTGCGGTCGTTTTGCAAAGAACATTTTAAATGAGTAATACCATTTCCAAGTCATCATTACAGATCCCCTATACAGTAACATGAATATTTATGTTATAGATATAACTTTTTAATTGTATTCCAATTATACTGTCTGAGCTTGTGCATTTCACATATTAGCCTGGCTTGACCGATATTTGGGTGCTTGGCATAAATGTATAGGAAGACATTGGATGGAGGGACCATTATGTGATTTCTTCAAAAGCAGAAGATCTGGGGAGATTGAAGTCTTTCCATGTAATTCCTCCAGGAACCAAACTAAATGCATACAACATGCCATGCAGTCTGCTGTTTATAAGAATTTTCCCTGTGCAGACCAACTTAAATACCACCACACATTCATAATAATCTATCAGTAAAGATTTTAAAGACAATAAACAAAATGTAACCTACCCTGTTTCAGGAGTCTAAATGGGAACAGGTGATTCTCATAGCAATGACGATGTCTCTCTCTCTGCTGAGAACTCCATGCTAATGTGCTGCATTTTATGCATTTTACAGACGTCCCTGCATCGGGGGTACACCTGTTCCCCTTTCTGGAAAACCCGCCTGGGTTGAGGTGTCTGGGGGGGGGGGGCACCGTAGTGCGGCTGGAAAGCTGGGTTGAGTACACGAGAAACCCACCAATGAATTGCGACGGTGGTGATGTCGGTAATAAACACAATGAATGAGAGTAGGGGGTGGGAACAATGGGTAAAATCAAAGTATTTGATCAGCTTAGCCCACAAGAGCCGCGCGGGCTCATGTTGTCCAGCTGCACGGTACGGCTGTGTACACAGAGTAAATGGGAAGTACGGCTGAGGCAGCTTCCTGAGGTCATCTGGAATCCCCATATCCCTCTCACAGCTGGGGCTGGGAAGAGAGAGGCCAGCCTGGTTTTGCTGACACCCACCGAGGAGAAGGGCATGTTGCTGCATGCCCATTTCCCGACGCCCCCCCGACCGCCACACAGCCAATGGATCTCTGCCTCGCGGTCACCACAATCATTTGCCCAATTGTCCTTCATCACACCCCAGTTAAACAGACAGACTTTATGGTGTCGTTAGGGTGCACATTGTGTATTGAGCATTAGCCGGTTTGCGGGCATTTTCAAAATGTTGTTAGAATAATCTTTGATGTGTCGTTTTTATGGAATGTTGTTATTTTGTCCTTAAGAAAGCTGGATTTGCAGATTCCATAATACATATATCAGTTTACTATATATGTATAGTTTACATGTAGTAGAAACATGTATTTTGGTGTTTAATGGACAGTAAAGAAGTTCAGATGTTCAGATGTCAGATGTTCAGTGTAATAGGCAGTAAGCCAGGTGAAACACCCTTTGCTTCTTAAAGATGTATTAATTTGAAATGCACTCAGTAAGTAGTACTGTGCAGCTTGGTGTAAGTGTGAGATCATAATCCAGGAAAGAAACAAAAATCTGCATGTAATGCGGAGCACTCACCATCCCAGCCAGGTCACATTAACACAGTACAGAGGCTATATACTTCTGAATAACAAAAACCTGCTCTGAAAATGCAGTCTGACCCATGTGAACCAATAAAAACGCTCACATGACTGTATCAGCCATTCAAAATCAATTGACATACTGAGACGTCATAAAAATGTGATGTAAAAACTCAAGTCCTGAGTTGCAACATGATCTCCTTATAATATTATGTATAGAGGGGAAAAGCAGAATGATGGGGAGAGGAGAAAGCTATTGGTTTAATATACATCTGTCTGTTAGTATAACACATCTAATATTATATGTTTGGGAGGTTTTAAAGTTTAACTGAAATAAAAGTAAGCTATCCATCTTTTTCGCCGTACTCCCATTGTGGGCGCAGACAGCCAGGCACAGAATCGAACCCACAGCTCAGCGCCTTGAATGGAATACATGAACAAATATTTCACTTGCAGGAGGAAGACAGTACTGTTTAAAAATATTACAATGATTTATTTATTTCCTTTAATTGAATTTCAGAGGAATACCAACGCTCCTGTGGAGGCGGTTATTGAATAAGTCAGAGTGTTACTCAAAACCCAAAATGCAACCCCAACTTGTCTCTACAGAGTCAATGAGTGCTTCATACTGCGGATGATTGGATCTCTAAATCTGTCCGTGCATATTTCCTTAATCGTTTCTCCTATGCGGGGGTCATACCAGGTCTGTGGTCTATTCCTGGAATCACATGGTAGGAGGCCACACACATCACAGGGGGATCATTAACTGGCTAGGAAATTATTGAAGATGAATGAATGGATGGATCATAGGTGACAGGATAGCCACGGAAACATACTACCTGCCTGCCTACCACCTTGGGCAAACATACCTGCACCTCACAGGCACTGAAGGTTCCACGTCCCTGAAATGGGAGGGCATTACTGCCCCTGAGACACAATGAATATACAATCCCTCATGCAGACGTGAAATCTGACACCAGGCCTAAGCTTCAGCAGAGGAACCGCTTGAGAAGCAGTCTGTGCTGCACCAGTTCTTAACTACGTCCACCTGATTCTGATTTACGATCAGATTTTTTCATCATTAGTGTTTCGTGCCTGACATGAAAAACATAATTATGTAATATTACCTGAAATAAAATTACTTCTGTAACAATGAAGGAAAGTGGCATGCCTAAATTTTGTGTTTTCAATAATATGGAACACAAATTAAATGTAATTAAATAATATTACATTTCAGGTATTTTTTCTATGTTTATATTTATTGTTAATGTTGCTATTTAAACCTGCTACCATTTCTTTAAAGAATTTGGTGTCAGAATTGATAATTTCCAGTTTTTCTTGTGGCCCTGTAACTCCTCGCCTGTTGCTGTTCTATAATTCTTTTTATCGTACCCAAGCTTAGCTAATATCACCATTCTGGAAGTTACGGACTCTTCTGTAAGGGTGTTCGCGTGCGCAAAGTGTGACCGATGAGGAGTATGAAGGTGGCATAACAGATTAGATGAGACATGGATTGGACACGGCAACGAGTTCCTGTCCGTGCAGGATCTGATCATGCGCAGGCTATGACTTAATCTCCCACTGCGGTGGGGGCACGATGACAGGCCGTGAAACTGCGCTCATCGCCCTCTTTTCCCTGCAGGGACCAGACGTTGAACCACACCACTCGTTTATGTTGTTTGTACCGTTGTTCGTATATAACTTGTGCATTTTCAAATACTAGCATTGTGGAATGTATCTGCAGTGAAAGACTGTCGTTTTGTTGGATTTTTTCCATCCTAGACTGACGTGTAGAGGGGATTCCTCTTGTCAAACTGTATACTGGTGCCAAAACTTGTGGAAACATTTCCTGTTTTTAAAGAACGCAGAAGTTTACTCCAGTTACTTTTTTAATGGCCCAATATATGATATTCGTAACATTCTTTGAATGTTTATGAATATTACTGCCAATATTCATGTAGTAATTTTTTAAACGTAATGCCAAAAATGTCAGTGTTTCCACAATGTGGATGGTCAGTGCTGAACAGTTTGAGCAGTCAGTACTGCAGCTTGTTCTGTGACTAGCTGGCAAACATACACTGACTTCCTTTGTAATGTTACGTCTGGTAGTGAAAGCAAAAGTAATTGGGGGGGCACCCTACAACAACCACAGCTGTTTTATGAAGAACGACCCAATCAGAAATGAATGCCTGGAGTGGGTCTCACCAATAATCCCAGACCCCTCTTGTCTTTCAGCATCCCGATCGTCCACTTTGCTCCC
>JABFEB020000020.1:5033270-5049066 GCA_019775895.2 Stomatorhinus ivindoensis | reverse complement strand
AATTCCCCAGCCCATTGCACTGGGGGGGGGGGGCAAGCAGGCAGTGGAAACTAGAGCATGCTTATGACTCTGCTAGCTGGTATGTCGAGAGGGTTAATCTCCGGTCAGAAAGGGTGAGGGCATGTCATAGTTTTGATGGGGCTGGTCTGGTTCACCAAGTGAGGTACAATCATCACCACCTTAATCCAAGGTCTTTGTTACAAAAAGGAGGGAACTAGAGCCGCATGGCATCAAGAAGCGAAATATTCCTGCGGATGCAAAATATTACATTTTTTTTGCCTTGTAAATCTTTCATTAATCGCTGATATAGAGAGCAAGGCCTACAGAGTGTCATAGTTTGTTTTTAATTGTAAGATGTTGGGTTGCTTTTGTGAAATTGACTAAATGAAGAGATAAGCCGGCATCAAGATTCAGCATTCCTTACGTCATATGGCTTTTATCTGTAGAATGGATTATCAGATACTTTATGAAATGTTTCTTTCTCCTTGCATTATATATACAACAAATCTCAGTCCTCGAGACTAGCTAATACCACTGACACAGCAAGCTATAATAAAGATGACAGGTATTGGTGAGTTTGTGTCTACCATGCCAAAAGTAAATGGTAATCCAATGACAAAAGCAAGCAAACTAGTGGAAATGGTAACAAATTAGTATTGAATAAGGTAAAGATTGAATTTTTAATTTGTTCTTTTTACCTTCCCCTTCGTATTCTTCATTTTCCCAAAAAAGCAATTAAACAGTGGAATTAAAGAAGGTCACAAGCCTGAATTGTGACAGATTTCAAAGGTAGATACTTCAGGTCCAGAAAGCAGAAATCCAGAACAAGATTTTGTTTCAACCAGCCAGTTGAGTACTCTGTGACTCTGACTCCTTATTCTCAACTGGTTGGTTGAAACAAAATCTTGGTTTCAGTATTTATTTTCTGCAACTGAACAATCTCCCTCTGGCAGATTTATAGAAACTGACCAAAAGCATTGCACATTCAGCACATAGAGCTGGTGAGTGACTCGGCCTGTTTGAATTATGCATTCAAACACGGGATACTTTTCAAAGGAACATAAAAAGAGCTGTAAGAATTCCTTGGCTCATTGGCGAACGTTCCTTTGTTCATTTCGGTGGCCTTCTAGCAATGCAGCATTCTCCTATCACACCATGCACACCTCCCCAGCACGCCTGCTTATCGTCTCCACTAAACTCCAGTATTAATCACCACTGCTAGTGCGCCAGATGCACGTTTTCCTTATTACTACAGTGGGATAGGCAGTGGACAGATTATGTCAGTCACACATGTACGCAGACCACTAAAACTAGGCTTTTTGAGGAGATGGTTCTGCAATACCAGAAGCACCATCAGGTCTGAACGCTGTGCTGGAAACCTTCTGACTCCGACATCATTTCGGCACATGAAAAGGTCTCAGAAACATCTTTCATTTAATACGCCACTATACTCCACACCCATAAACAATTAAACATGCTACTTAATTGCTTAAATATACATCCATAATCTCTATATAGAGACTATGCTATAAGCTGACACGGTCAGGAATTACATAACCATAATACTAAAAATATTACTACTACTACTAGTAATAATAATAATCAGTTGCTTCTCTAATTGAGTATATTGGAAAACACAAACAGGGATCATAGTAATAAGAAAGGTAATAAGGAATTTATTACTGTTTAAATGACGACTTAGAGACAGAGAAACAGCCACTTACCTTCGTATTGATCACTGAAAAAAATACACAGGGAGAAAGTCAGTCCCACACACGCCTCTGTCCATTGGCAGCACATGTGGCCCTGAAAGCCTCACAGGGGAGGCTGTTAGACCAGCACTTTCGAGAGGTGAGCCAGAGACATTAGTTAGAGCGTCACACTTCCATGAGGAGTCATCATGTATTTTTATATATTTATGTGTAAATGCTGAATTCATGAAGACGTGCCGATTTTGTGCCTCTGCCTAAAATTTTAACAGAATGGGGAAAATAACAGATGAGAAAGGAAATGGGAAACGGTAAAATACGGATACTCACACGTCCTCGGTGTCAGACATGGTGAGAGGGGACCTGGGAGGAGATGTGGAGGAGAGAAGCAGTTTCAGTACGACTCCAAGGTGCTCTACTCACTGACCATTTATAGCTGACTACAACCCCAGCCCCAAAGCCCCTCCTGTTTTTGTCCTGATAGGTTAATGTTTTTGTCTGTGTGTAAGTGTGTGTTTTCATAGATCACATTTGGGGACCAAAACGTCCCCAAAGGGTGGTAAAACCTGAAACTTCTTTGCTTTTGGGGGACATTTTTCAGGTCCTCATTTGGATAACCTCAGTTTTATAAAAATCTATCAATGCAATCAAAAAAGTAAAAATGCCAAAAGTCTTGTATTTGGGTTGGTTACTTATGGTTAAGATTAGGGATGGGTAGAGGTTAAGGGTGTCATGATTGGGATTTGGGTTTTCCCATAGAAATTAATGGAAGGTCCCCATTTATATAGGTGTGCCAACATGTGTTTTGCATGTGTGTGTGTGTGTGTGTGTGACATGAAGACTACGATAGGCAACTCAAGGTTGATTGACAAGGCTAGTGACCCTTGGAATATAGTTATTAATCATTCTAGTAACATAAATACAATTTATATTCCTTGAATTAACACTATGCATCTGGTCATGATACAATTTGTTCTGTGTTCACTCTTTGTGTTCCCTTTAGTGCATTAATATTTTTGTAAGGAAAATGACTGATTTACAAAATGTTCCAGTTAGAAACTACCAGGATTAGATTCCAGCTTCAAGGAGAAGCAATGCTTCATTGATGACTAGTTCTCATTGTGGAAAATTTATATTTAAATGTGAATGGTATGTGTAACGAGAGTGACTTCGTTTTATTATTAGACATGAAAAAGTCAACTGAAATTCAATACTCTTTTAGTACTTATATACAGATGTTAAGTAAGGCATATAAACATGCATCTCCTTCATTCCAAGCAGAGCTCAGGGGTCAGGTTCAGCGGATCCTGAATTTCAGTTGGTATTTTGGTTGATTTTCTTTATAGGGTTCCTGAAACTCCAAAACTATACATATCAGTTCCCATGTGGTTGTTCCTTTAGCAAAACTGAGCTAATCAATATTTTATCATTTCTGTCAGTCACAATTATGTGAAACACTCTCTATATTTACTGCCATTGCTTAATTGTATTAATTAGAAACACATATAGAACAGAGAGACATAACAGTAACCTTGACTATGGGGCGATTTTTCACTTCCTTGGTATTCAATCTGAGACAGCTGCACATAGGCTTCCAAAGAGTGCAGTGTCATATTTCTCACTCTCAGCTCCTTTTCATGCCCTTGGATTTCACACCCCCCCCCCTCCCCAACCCATCCCTCAATAGCTAGACAAGATTCACAAAGAGGACACATCTTTCCGATGAGTAATTGACTTTTTCATTTGGGAGCAAAATAAATGTAAATAGATCATGTGGTGCTTGATTGGGGTGGATGAGGCTGGGAGAATTTCTATTCTTGGCTTTCATTTGACTAATAACTCACATATAGGTTGATATTTGTATCCAAAATGGGTGTCACAGATGTAGTCACTTGGATATTCTGCTGGTTAAGTACATTGCAAAAGGATAAGTACACCGGGGCCCTGGGGTTAAAATGCCGGCCTGGATTTTGAGGGCCCCCATGATAAATTGTACCATGGGGGGGGTGGTCGTCTATGAGGAAGGAGGGGGGTCCCCACTAATCCATTGGTCCCCCAGGATGATGCTCTGCTGACCAGCTGGTCAGTCCAGACCCAGACTTGGGTTCTTCTCAATACCAAGAACACAAAGATCCTGCCAGTGGGTTTGGTAACACCGGTCTTGCTAACTTGCCTCCCGAGCTCAACCTTGGGGTGCAATGAATCATGAGTTCGGTCTCGTTTGTTGAGGACACAATCGATGCGTCCGTGACGTTTGGCGCAAGGCAGGAAGGATATCCCGGGATTTTTACCATCCTTGCGTACTTCTGTTAGTATTGTTAGTATCCATTGTTTCTATTGTCTTCGGCAATGGAGGATGATGTAAAACGGGATGAGAACACAAGTACGGTCAAGTACGCATGTCTAAAAACACCCTTGGAGCAGCCTCCTCCAGGTTACAGTGTGTTGTAACCATCATACTCCCTGTTGTGTCTTCCAGTGTTACACAGATGGGAGGGCGTGGCCAATTCTCCTATTAAAAGTGAAGGAAAGGGGGCCCTCTGTGTCTTCGACGGAAACAATGACCCAGCCTGTCACCAGCGATCAGACGGCAGCTCACTGATGCTTCCACAGAGCATTAGTATTATATTATATTATAGTATATTATAAGGCATCTGGTAGCTAAACCACAGGAGCATTGTCCTAACCTCCATCATAGTCACCCCTGCTTCCCGCTAAGCCTTCATGGTCATTGTGCACATTGGTACATTGCTGCAAAAATACCACGTCCAGAGAGAGTGGGGAATCTTTGTCTGAGGGCAATGACACCGCGTAGGGAGATGATTCTGCCTCTGAAATGCGGGCTTCCATAGCTGTATCCTAGAATATGCTGACCATACTTGTACATGTTCCTGACAAGCCTCTTCCCCCACACAGATGTGTCATCAGAACATATGAAATACATGCTGTGATTTGAATGAAGCTTGTGCCGGCCATGATTTTCCCTCTAGTGGGTGGCATCCATGGAGAAAGTTAGTCACACTGCCATCAGTCAAAATGGAAGCAATCTCAGGCCCAGATATCCACTAATAGTATCCTCTCCTGATTTATACCACTGTCTGTCTATTATTGAAACACTTTGCGAGAAGAAACCTTAATTCCAAGTAATGGCTTGCATTTTTTAAACTTCAAATGTTGTTTTGTCAATCAAGGGTACAAAACATTTGAATAGTGGACCTTGCGGATGTAAGTATATTTCTTTAAGAGTGCACTAGCTGCATTTGGGAGGGTGGTGATGTCATCAGCCTCCACCTTAACACCTGAGATCCCAGAGCCACTTATCTGCATGTGTTTTCTATATTTTATGCAGGCCACGGGCGATCTCAGTACCTTCACATAACACAGGCACCCCTGATCCACATTGACTTACCTCAAAAGAGCTGAAGGAAGCGATTTTCCACTTGGCGGAGACTGGCCGTCAGGTTCTGCAAACCTCCCTGACGGGTTAAGTCCTCCTGTTATAGTGATATCTGATCCAATGAGATCGCTCATTGGTCGACGGCGTGTCAGGGTCAAGGGGTCAGTGACGTCTGGGCCCCAGCGCTGAATAAGGAGATAGACCGATGATGCCGGGTAGGGAGGCACAACTTTGGAGAGGAGCTGCCAAGGTTTCTTGTGCTATATTTGCCATCGAACTAGGCAAGCAAAATGAATTAATGACCTGTGAGTCGTGGCGACGTGTAATAGACAGGTGAAGAGGAACACGGCGGGTTATACTCCTAGTATACTCCTAGTATCCCCCTAGTAACTCTCCTCGTTTTCAAACTACAGCACAGCTATGACGACAGTGTATTTATGACATAAACAGAAGCTCGTTGTCCAGCGTATAAAGGAAACTTCAGGACGTGGAGATGAGTGACTTTCTCACTATGAACTGATTAATTCAAGTACAAGTAATTTTGACTTGAATATGTGTAAGGTGTACAGCTGTTTAATTTGGGTTGCTTTTGTAGCTTATTAAATCCCAGTAGAAAGTACAACAACATTACTAGATGAGTAACAGCCCACCCACCCACTTTAATGGTTTGTGGAGATGGACAGGGCTCCATTTCAGTCTAGATCTAGTAAAATTTAAATAAGGAACAGCTCCATAGCTACCTGCAGGGGGTGCTATATAAATGTATAAATAAATACCTCGCAAGCTGCATGACAACGGGGGGGGGCATCTAAGGTGCTCTGTTCGCCTCCTACCTAGCAGACGGTCCCCTAGCGGAACATGACCAGAGTGTGGGGGTTCCTGTTTTATATTTAGCGTGGCATGGAGGCCGTACCGTCCATGTGAGGAAGGGCACAGCTGGGGACAAGATGAGTCTCCCCGTGTGACACTCCAGGCTGGGACTTGCAGGCGGCAGCCAGTAGCCCCCTAACCGGCACTCACACAGGTAAACGGCACTCGAATCCGCATTTTCCGCTCTTGCCGGTTTGCAGCGACGAGGTTGACTGAGTTGCGGCGGTGCAGCCCCCCCGGGGACAGGTGTCGGGGTCGGTCCCTGATGTGGGCTTTTACCCCCCCACAGGGGCTAAACCGTTTGACCATTGGGAGTGCAAAAGATTGAAAGGCCAAACTAAACCAACATTAAGCGATTATCTGAGCTTTGAATGTTTGATATTAGACAGTAGTCATCTTAATTGTTAAAAAACCCACAAAACCATTTTCAGGTTTCAACTTGCTTTATCCCCCTCAGAATTACACTTGCAGTTAGTTTTTCTCTTTTTTTCCCCACTTTGAAGGGTTTTTAGTCCAGTGTGAGTTTGTCGCCTGCAATAAACACCTCCTGGTAAGTTTCTTGAAACCACTTAGGTATTATTATTATTATTATTATTTAGCTCTGCTAATCCTATTGCACTGTTGCACGAGCCCTATGGGTCTGCAACTGGAGTAATTGTTTTTTGTCGAATGGCGATGCGTCCGGAGGCATTGTGCAGAGTGTGCTGGCACTGGTTGTCTGTGATTACCCTTTCCTCTTCTGCAATCGCGTCTCTGGTGGCGTCCCGAATGTCTGACCCACCAGAGCCTTAAAAGGAGGGGCTCCCGTTTCAGGTGGTGGGTCTGGTGTCTGCTGCTGCTGGCTGCGATTCCGGCTGGGCCTCCACTTGAAAAGGTGGAGGAAAGGTGGCAATTAGCGGGATGCCGGGTGAATGAAGGGGGACAGGAGGTCAGACGTTTCCTGGATGCGCTTGAGAGAAGCATTTAGCCTCGGGTGTCAATACTCGTTCGTCATTTTACATTTTGAGCCTGTGGGGTAAATATGTGGTATTCAGGATTACTATTTATTTGTATTCTTGCATAGCTGTCAGCATCAATGGACAATGATTGTTTACAAAATGGCTGGACTTCATAGATATTTTTTTCATTGTTAATTTGGACGTGGGACCACTTTCATCCTTAATTAACACTGATGCAGCCAAGTGGGCTGCAGGTCAGCTGCCAGACATTGACTTTTCTTCCTAGTGAAAGGCTGCAATGATTCAGAGGTTGCAGTGGAATTGATGTAATTATACAGTTTGCCATTGAGACTTCAAAGGCCGGTGGTTTTGCCATCGAATAGGGCACGTATGCTTTGCAGCTACCCTGGCTATGCTGTGCATGAGATTATTTATTATTGTAGACTGTCAGGAAGTGGTAGCTAAATAAATACCAGAAACTAATATGTAAAAAATGAATTCTAAAATACGAATGTATAAAATGAAATTATAGCAACACTTAGCACTCTATAGCTTTTACTAATCATTTTTTTTGTTACACTTTGACTAAGTGCAATGGGTAATTAATTTGAAGGATATTATTTGCAAATAAACTTAATTGAATTATCTGCCTTGAACTGATTAATTGTTACTATCACCACAAATATATACTTGACTGGTTTTATTTTCAACTCTTTCAAATTTTGAATTAAAAGGCTCCATGCAATGTCACCTGGTTGCCCTATTGTCAAATTTATTGTATTTTATATTGTTTTTTTAAAAATATGTCTGTAGTGTGACCTTGCGAGGAGATAAAATATAATAAACATGACAATTTACATAGCACAATAGTACAATGCGAAGCTTCACATGGGAACAAGGGCACAACGTTATGGCCTTGCTGCTCTCTGTAAATCAACTGATTGGCTTGTCTTGTCCACTGTGGCCAAAAGTAGGCCAAGGAACATCCTATCATCTGCCCCAAGGCAGCCACAGCGTGCTGAGAGGGGTTAAACGTAATCACCCTCCTCGTTTTCCACCCTGGTGCTAAAGTTTGCTCTTGGGCAGATCATAGTAGCAGCTGATGGAAATATGCCGGCTTCAGAGGGAAGGCGCCAAAGAATTCATACAAAAGCCTTAAGCTGAGGTTTCTTGAACACTGGCTGCACCAGGCAGATAGGCATTGAAACAAGAATGGAATACAAATGCAAGTTCGGTGTGTCTAAGATGTTTTATTTTGAGAACAGGAGAGTACAAATTGGACAGCTGGTGTCAAAAGATGTGTAGTAATCATGATAGAAGTTGGTGAACATCCGAGGAAGTTATTTTCAAGAAAGAAACTGATGTGAAGAGACTGTATCAAGCAGGCTGACTAAAATGAACACACAATAAATGATTGTTTCAGTAACAGAAAAAAAGTAACAGAATACAAACAGAGCAGGATTGATATTCAGTAAAGAGTCAGTACATCTCTGGACAAACATGGAGCCATTTCCAAAGCATTGCAAAATGAAATTCAACTGCAGCATAAATTCAACATAACATTCAGTATATAAATGGCTTACAAATGTTTTAGATTAAAGTAAAATCCAGTGTGGAGCTTTTGAGCAGAAGTGGCATCATGATATAAACGCTAAAAGGGAATAACAGCCCATGGTCTCTGAAAATGAGGCATCACATAATACTTACTTAATTACTCTGGCTGGGGTCGAGCATGAGGTCAGAGTGGGACTCTGTTTCGCACACAAATCCATTAACCCCGCACACTCAAAAGGGAGATTATGCTCCTGTGCATGTGACCGATCGTTGGGTGTGGAACCACTGCAGCCCAGAGGAAACTGTCCCCTCCACAGCCCCAGTATAACCACTGAATAAGCACTCCTAGAATACTCTGGGAGCAATGGGATCAGCATTCAGGAGCTGTAAGGGGTGAATGTTGTACTGGGTAGCATATCTATTACAGTGTATAAATAGTGCTGGTTCATAAGCACGGTAAACGCAAGCGGCTGAGTTACAAGCTCTTTCACGAGGCTTTTTCTGTGCCAAATGCGGGTGGTGCTGGGGTCTGGCTGACATCTGTATGTCAGTGATATGCTGACCAAGTATATAAATGAAACAATATGAAACTCAATGGCCAACATTTTTGTCACTGAATATACTCCCTGCTTTAAAGTTAACGAGCATCTGATGTTCGCTGATTATTTCGGTTTGCAAAAATCAAACATAAATTGAAAGATGGCACAATGTCATTCCTGTATAAATCCATTTGGCCCGACACATTTAAATTTCCAAAAAAAAAAAAAAAACACCAGCGGAATGATTTGCGCAGTAATTATACATGTAATTCATACGTATATATACACAAAAACCCCTAAACTTGTTCACTAAACATATATTCCGATTGAAAACGGTGTAATGGGGATTTGATACAGTGGGAATGAAAGGTTTTGTTTTTAATGCAAGCTTTAGCAAGTTCTCGGCAGAAACACAGAGCACAAAAACATGAAATGTTGCTGCTACCGGAATCATCCAGAGGTGGTCGGCGACGCCGCTAACAGCATCAGCAGTTAAGAGTCCAAATCAGTAAACAACATAAGTTAAGTCGTCGTCTGGTCAGAACTGCACGCTCGTCTCCGCTTCAGAACTCCCCCTGGCACAGCGAACCTGTAACACCAAACCACATGGTATTAGTCATTGCGTCATATGAAAGAGGCTGATGTTTTAAACATGCAGAATACCAAAGCAAATGTTCGATTAAGCTAAAATACAAAGCGTTCTTGTATAAGTTGCTCTTTGAATTCCTGGCAGCACATAACTGAATGCAAATATATGCCTAGAATGTAGTGTAGATTAGGGAGAAAGGGACATAGGATACCCATTTCTATTCAGGTTTTACTGGGGAATGCCAGGTGATGGTATATTATTGCAGTATTCATTCTTATTAGCAGAAGAGGATAGATTAAGTACAGAAAGTAAAAATCCAGACCAAGATTTTGTTCCAACCAACCGGTTGAGTACTCTGTGACTGTGGCTCCTTATACTCAACTGGTTGGTTAAAACAAAATCTTGGCCTGGATTTTTACTTTCTGGACCTTAACTGTCCACTTCAGCATAATTAATCTTGTTCATTCTTAACAAATCTCATTTTGACACACAAACTGTTTTGAAATCATTTTACAAGTTCTGATGTAAACATGGGTTTCTCACTTGTAATGTTTGTTACTTATTGAAGTGGATTTAAGTATTAACATAAATAAAGTTAAAAAGCAGCAAAACAATGAGAAATGTCATACGAAAAAGGAAGTTCAGTTTTTTCAATAAAAATAATCTAAGAATGTTTTGTACCCTTTCTTCTGATGTTTCAGGGGGAATATATTCTGATGGCTGCCAGTTATGGAAGTACTCCTCAACCAGGCCTGCTCTCCCAGCAGTACCCCCCACCCCTGCTCCCAAAGCCCGGAAAGGACAACGTCCGGCTGCAGAAGTTACTCAAGAGAACGGCCAAGAAGAAGGCTGCTCCGCCGGCCACACAGGCACCTGCGCCCTATCGCTCCAGCCTCTCTCCTGTGAGCGAGGCCAGTCCTGACCTTGAGAAGAGTGACCCCTCAACCCCACCCAGGACACCAGAGACCCCGATCTATGGAAGTACCCTGCAGCCCAGGTTCTTCATCAGACCCCTCTATCAGCACACTGCGTCACCTTACCCAGGACACCGAAATTACGGAAAAACTGCTAGGATTTCCCCACAGACCTACACAGCTCCAGTCCGCACCAGTCCCCAGCTAGTGGCCTCACTGTATACATACACCCCATCACAATCATTAGCATCACCAACTCCAGCTGCAGCTCAGCTTCCTGAGCAGGCAGTCATGCCATCATTACTAATTACGAGATCAGGCCCAGCTGCAGTGCCCCCAATTTCCCATGTTTCAAGTCAGGGAAGGACAATTCATGGAAAGCACAGTCTACAGATAATTATCACCGAGGCTCCCAAATCCAAAAAACCCATGTTTGATGTCCCCCAAATAACAATGTATACAGCTAAATCTCCATTGCATGAGAGGTCAAAATCACCTTTCTATGAGATTTCAGGGGTGAAAACATTTCATTATGGAACAACAACACCCAGGAGTAAAACGCCTACATTTGAGGTAAAGACAGTGGTAACGCCTACATTTGAGGTAAAGAGGGGTGCAACCCCTACATCTGAAATCAGGAGAGGTACCACACCTATATCTGAAGTGAGCAGAGGTATTACACCAACATCTGAAGTAAAGAGGGGTGCAACCCCTACATCTGAAATCAGGAAAGGTACCACACCTATATCTGAAGTGAGCAGAGGTATTACACCAACATCTGAAGTAAAGAGGGGTGCAACCGCTACATCTGAAATCAGGAGAGGTACGACACCTATATCTGAAGTGAGCAGAGGTATTACACCAACATCTGAAGTAAAGAGGGGTGCAACCCCTACATCAGAAATCAGGAGAGGTACCACACCTATATCTGAAGTGAGCAGAGGTATTACACCAACATCTGAAGTAAAGAGGGGTGCAACCCCTACATCTGAAATCAGGAGAGGTACCACACCTATATCTGAAGTGAGCAGAGGTATTACACCAACATCTGAAGTAAAGAGGGGTGCAACCCCTACATCTGAAATCAGGAGAGGTACCACACCTATATCTGAAGTGAGCAGAGGTATTACACCAACATCTGAAGTAAAGAGGGGTGCAACCCCTACATCTGAAATCAAGAAAATTGTTGCATCCATCGTTGAAGAGAACAAAGGTACAACACCAACACGTCAAATTTCTGTGGCAAGACGACCCAAAACACCTTCATACCAAACTCCTCGAGTAAAAACTCCTGTTTTTGAAAAACCAAGGGTCAACCCACTTTTATTTGCAACTTTCATTGTTACAACCACATCAGGAGATGCTCACAACTCCACAGTCAGAATGGACCCACAGACACTCAAAGTGCCAAATTCGGTTGAAACTCCAGCTGAGCCTGAAAGTCTAAAGCAATCTTTTTCATCTGAATCTGCAAGAACACCAGCAAAGGATGACACTCCTGCTGAAACACCAAATGAGACTTTTAAGTACACAGCTCCTTCCACCGGGTACCAAAGACCAAAAACTCCTACATATGATGCTCCTAAGCTCACATCTCTTCCAACTGGATACCAAACTCCCACATACAAAACATCTAAACCTACAACATCTCAATTTGGGAATCAGAGACCTAAGACACCAACATATGAGGCCCTAAAACCTAAAAACAAATCAAAATATTATGGACTGACTCCAGCTACAACTATTGGTTATGGTGGTATCCAGAGTAATACACCGGATTCTGGAATTTCTATGTCCAAGACCCCAACATATGACCCAAACATATCTAAAGTAGCACCTACAGTAGCACCTACCTTGTCTGAAGTCACAAAGCCTCAGGTAGCTTCTAAAGAACCAGAAATATCAGTGGGCAATGAAGTATCAGTAACTCAAGTTCATTGGATGGAAAATTCAGTCTCAAGACCAAAAACCACTTCCAATCAAGTAAGAACAACAGCTGAGGCAGAAGAAATTCCAGCAAAGCTATCTGATGAAGAAAAATCTAAGGTTCACACGTTTGGAGTAAAGAGAGTTAAAACACCTACTCGAGAAACTCAAAAGGTTGAAACATCAACCATAGAACCATCAATAGCAACAATCCCTATGGAGACCCAAAGAGCAAAAACACCAACATATGAGGCTCCAAAAATAACAACAGATATTTCCGAAACACAGGAGATTCCTGATTCTACTTTAGTAGAAACACCATCTTCAAAACTAAAAGCATTGAACGCATCTACAAAAAAATCATTAAGAGTTAGTCCTGTGTTTCATGCAAGTGAGAAAAGCACCCCACCACACCCACTTACTAGGGTTAAAAGTCCTGTCAAGGGCATAAGTAGTGCCAAAGTACTAACCAACCAAGTTGTGGCTGTGCTTAATAGCGTAAAACAAACACCACAGTCAGAGGAGGCACTCATACACGAAACACCTGCTGAAAAAACGGAGGCCGTTGCAATTAATTTGCCTACCTCTTCTCCCCAAATTATTGCACCAGCTCTAAGCGACGGTGGAATTAGGCCTCCTGATCAAATGGGTGATGAAGCGATGCAAACTGACTCAGCTAACAGTGAGGATACAGCTTCAGAAATAAGAGATCTCAAAGAGCATATGACTTCAGTCATAGTATCGTCTAAGGGGAAGAGTGGAACAGACAAATCACTACCAGAGGGAGAAGGTTTTCCAAAAACAATGCCAAAAACAAAGGGCTTAAAATCCAAGGTCAGCGGCTGGTCTAGGCTCAAGAAACACATGATCGTTGAGCCCGAAGAGCCAAAGTTTCCAGAACCAGAGTCTGAGTCCAAGAAAGATGTTGACCAGCAGGAGAAGACAGATGGGCTGAAAAAGCCCACTGAGCTTGGTTTAGAATCTGGGAGTCAGGGTGAGACGCAGAACAAAGATTCCCCCAGGGCCATGAAGATGTGGGATGCTGTCCTCTTCCAGATGTTCTCCACCAAAGAGAATATCTTGCAGCAGATAAATGCCAACAAGAGTGAAGAAGAAAAAACAACGAGGAACACACAAGAGATTCCGTCATTTGTGTATCGCTTACCACTGCTCCTCTACAGCCCGCAGTTCAACGCTAGAAAACTGAAGGAAGCTGCTTTGAGGCCCACCACAAAAATATTGACAGTGTTTGAGTTGGCGCTGATAGGTCGCAAGAATCAAGATGAGGAGCCGAAAGATTTTAACAGAACCGCGAAAGGATTCAATGCTTAAAAAGCACAGAGGCTTGATTGATGGTGGGGTGGTCGTGCTTATGCTGTTAGCTTATGTTAGCGTTCTCCCTTCTCCTGATCAATCCTTGTTAAACAAATAAAAATTATATATATAAACTGATAAATAACCAATGATAATATCATCATTGCTATAATTGCATATTGCAAATTGTCACAATTTACGATTTTCCCCTTATACACCCGTGGAAAAAATTAAGAGATCACAAGGCAATTTTTTGTTTGATTCATTTTTCAATTTCTGGGTGTGTGTCTGTGAAACAAAACCATATTTTTTTTTTTTTGCAAACTGCAGCCTGGTTCTTCTCTGTTTCTCATTAACAAAAGGCTTCTTTCTTGTTTCATTGGACTTCACTCCTGCTTCTTGGAGCCTGATATGTCCAGCAGCAGTGCACGTCACACCTGCACTTAATGATTCCCATTCCTTTTGAAGGTCACTTGATATCATCCTACAATTCCTGAGAAACTGTCATATAAGTCAATGGCCATCTCCCGCGTTAGAATGTCCCTAACGCCCTTAACCTGGCTGGTTTTAGGTCGTTCCCGGTGTCTCCTGCTTCAGATTCTTCTTGTGTACTTGTTAGAAATTTTGAACCTAAAAGCAATCTGCTGCTCAGCGTAGTCTTCTGCCAGCAGAACCATGATTAAACCAGGATTTAAAAATGCAGATTTGTTGAACAATAAAGAATGATCTCTTAACTTTTTCCATGGCTGTATTTCATGGTACACTTGATAACTAGCATGGTCATCCAACTGTTGGGTTCATTAGACTGTAAACCCTCACCATGCTGAGCTGCTCCAGCTTTAACAGCACCAAGAAAGCACATGTTCTTACATATCAAAATGTCATAATGTTCTGGAGATGCTCTCTGACGTGAGAGTGTTTTGATGGATGAGTTAAAGAAAACTGAGAAGAGGCTAGATCAACATGCTGAGCCATTAAATTATATAATTTTTGTTAAACTATTGATTTTCCGTGCATTATGAATAATTTCAAGTAGATCAAAACTGGCTAACTTCTGATATGACAGAATATGAACTTGTGGTGCATAAAAGGATTTTTCCACTGTCTTCTGATAAACTCAAGAATTTTTCATGCCAAATAGTCAATATGGGTTTTATTAAACCAACAAATATTGACATTTTGGTAAAAACCAAAAAAAAAAAAAAAAAACAGGAAGTTTTTTTCCATAAATGACAAATTGTGGTTTTGTCTCTAAAACAGTCATAGTAAATTATATGCTTTTTTGTGATGGGCCTTCAGTCATATTCAGCATTTGTGTTTTTTTCTCTTCTATACATTTTCCAGTAATATGGTGCTTCTTAAATAGGATACAATCTCAGAGTTCTGAGCCACAGCTGTGATAGTAGGTAGTGCTGGGGGGGAGGTGGGGGGGGGGGTCTATAAGCAAGTGATTCCATGCATATTAACCAGACGTATACATTTTCAGCTGCTTCAGAGTAGTCGTGTCTGCTAAGTTCCTATAGTAACTAAAGATGAAAGAATATGGGCAGCTATGACGAGTACAGAAACACAACGCAGGTTAGGTGTGAAGAAATGTGGTTTTCAAAAAATCAATGCGTGGGGAAGGACTAGAGAGAAGGCAGACAGACATGGAGAGCAGGCGATGGAAATAATGGAAGAATGGATCTATGTGCAAAGAAGACAATGTCATTGCAAGTTCCTGTATGAGTCTGTTTTCAGGACATGAAAATGCGAAATAAAGCAGTACTACAATGTCCGGATGACAATGTCTTCGACAGGCCTCCTTTCTACAAGAGGCTTGGGCTAATTATGAACAACGAAAGCGTTTTTTGCCAGTGCTATGTTGCTTGCTTGACTTTTCCACTCTGAAATTTGAGGATTGCCCATAATGTGCTGGCCACCACTTTTTAATTTCTACTGCAACGCCCCCAACAGACATACACACATGTGCAACGCCCCCAACAGACATACACACATGTGCAACGCCCCCAACAGACATACACACATGTGCAACGCCCCCAACAG
>JABFEB020000020.1:4993904-5009355 GCA_019775895.2 Stomatorhinus ivindoensis | reverse complement strand
TCCTGTCCTTTGGGGATCGCCTAGGATCCTCCTGTAGCCTGGTCCTGTGCTTTGGGGATCACCCAGGATCCTCCTGTGGCCTGGTCCTGTCCTTTGGGGATCGCCTAGGATCCTCCTGTAGCCTGGTCCTGTGCTTTGGGGATCACCCAGGATCCTCCTGTAGCCTGGTCCTGTGCTTTGGGGATCACCCAGGATCTTCCTGTGGCCTGGTCCTGTGCTTTGGGGATCACCCAGGATCCTCCTGTAGCCTGGTCCTGTCCTTTGGGGATCACCCAGGATCCTCCTGTGGCCTGGTCCTGGGCTCCTCCACAACTATTACTAACCCTACTAACAAATGCTTTTTTTGGAAACACATCAAGGTATTTCTCAGGTTGTACTTATTGCAAGACCGTTGTCTTTAATTAAATTATTGGCTGAACTGCAAGAAAAAAACTTTGCTGTTTGTAATAGCACAGCTATCAGGGGGATTTAGCAGAAACTGGTTCACACTAGAAACTCATTTGTCCTTTAACAGTTACGACATAGAGGCACAATGTCCTTTCGTGGTGGGGCGGGGGGGCAGTTAAGGGAAGCTTCATAGGCAAGAGCCTGAGATTGAGGAAATGCTTCAGATGGCTCAGGCCTCTGTTTACCCACCAAGCAACAAGTCCCATCATGCTCTCCTGGGGAACAAAGCTGCAGTGAAACAGACGATTGTTGCCGTTCCAGATGGGACGGTGTCATGTGTCGCAGGTGAGGCTGATTTGCGGACTCGGGGAGGGAGCGGAGACACCGACACCGAAAACTGGGTCAGCAGCGGATCGGTGCTGGGTCAGCGTAAGCCAGAACCGGGTGATCAGGAAGGACTTCAGGTCTGCCTTTGTGGTGAAATCGTGTTTTAACCTCAATTGCTGAATATTGTTATTGCGTGCGATTCTTGAGGACTACAGACATTAAGAGGATCATTGTTTACATTTGTTCTATTTGTATGTGCAGCAGAGAGACTGGGAGTAATGGCCTGGCTCACAGGGTTTATTCGGACAGGTCAGAGGGCGAACCATGTATTTACATCTTGGTCAGGTTATTTCCCAGTCATTCCATGAGAGTGCTGAATAAATTTCCTCATCCCATTCACGGGAATCCTTGTCCGGCGTATCTCTCTGCCATACAAGCTTTCCACACATTGCAACAGGTAGAAAGTCGGTGACTATTAGGTAAAAAGCCTGAGATAAGGCTAAAAGTAAGATATTTCTGTGAATTATCTGTTTGTGCCACTTCCCTATCACTATCCAAAACCATAGTGAGGCCATAGTTAGTTTTGATGATTTATCTTGAAACAAACAAACCCGTGAGCAGAGTGTGGCAGTGTAGTGGACGGCCAATGTGAACTGCAACTGGCTCTTGTTCCCAGCATTGACAGGAAGGAGCTCAGCGCCAAACCCAGCACCTTCACCTACCTGTCCGTGTAAAGTCTGACACCTGGCTACTAAAAACAGATTCCAGGGTCCCCCTCCCTCGCGAATCACATGCCATTGGCTCCTATTCAGGAGATCACAAGTTCGGAAGAATGGCAACCCCCAACCTGGCACACCTCATCCTCTTCCCCCCCCTGCCACCAAAACAAAGGCACTATTGTCAAACATTGTGTCCAGGATTAGTGCTCATCCATTTGTGTTGTTCGGATGTTTTTTCTTTACCTGGTATTCAGCAGGGCTCAGGTACCTTGTGGCTATTTTTTCTACAGTTTCGTTCAATTGTCGCGACAAAATCAATCCAGCTTTTTTGTTTCTAAACTTGCAACATTGTTTTCCTCACTGACAAACCATGAAGCTAATTCAGATGAACATTGTGAAACATTTGATCCTGTACTTTCAATGCAACATTTTGCCTGATTACTGCCACCCTCACATGTGTGCTGTTTATATAACAAACGTCCTGCCTTCCATGACAGCGTTTCAGGCTACAAAGCGCTTTCCCTCTAACACTTGTGTGCAAAGCCAACTCAGATCCATGTTACACATACAGGGAGGGGGGTGACATCAGTAGAGCTCATTGTCATTGTCGAGTGAGTTTCTGTCATAAAAGACGCCATTGAAAAAGACTCCATGTCATTACGATGATGTAGCACAGAAATTCTCCATGTGTCAATGAATATGCTGTTAAATTGACATCCTCCTTTATACTTCTTCTTGGAAGCAAATGAATCTTATACAAAAATGAAAGTTAAAAATGTGCTCATTGCAATGTGATGATACAATCTTATAAAGGAACAGGTGGTCGTTCAACTTTGGACTGTTATGATTAATCAGTTTCGGTCACTCTTTGTCCAAACGACCTGGCTCAGTTAGTGATTTTTCCTCTTTGTCCATTTATGCTTCTCTTCCATCCATTTCCTTAGGAACTGAGATTTGCAGACCACAAAGAGGGGAATGAACTTCTGCAGTCCAGTGGTGGGCCAGTTTCTCAGCATATATTTGTTTAGCGTGGTGGTAGAATATTTACTGCCCTCTTCGGGGACCTCACACACAGAGCAATGAAAATAACAGGAGGTACTAAATCAGTGTATACCCAGCAATATATCTGCATCCCCTATAAGGGAAGACAGTATGTACAAGGACCAATGAGTTCAAATCGTATCCTAAAGGTGCCTGAATCTATCCTGCAGAGCCCTTTACTCCCAGAGCTCTCAGAAAGTATTTCTGGAATTTACAATTTCCCCACAAAGTTCATCCCATTGTTAGGAGATCCTCTGGGAGTTTGGTTTTGGATGACAAAAGTCTAACTGACTGAACCAAGGCATGTTAGGTCCAAAGGCTGGTGGGACATGACCAGCAGGAAAAATCCCGGCGTGTTTACATTCTTTCAAAACAGCACAACCTTTGCCTTCTGGAGGGCATAGCCAATGGGATGCTGTGGGGGGTCCTAGCCCAGCCTATCCCAATTCACCGTGCCAGACAAGCCGATCTCTGGAGCTTATCACAGAGATACTGACAAGGAGTGAAGCTGTGCAGTGCTATAGCTGGGGACAGGTTTTTGGGGTCAGATCGAGATTAAGCCCTGACACGCATGGGGCCACATCGACACACAGCCGGAGAACCAAGTCCGGGCCCCTTCGTCTCCTCCCGGAATACCTTCCTCCTGACATCACCAGCAGCCACCTCACAAAAGTGGTCCAACATAGAGGGTCCATCGCCCCCCACACAACACTGATTAAAACCAGAGCTTGAGTCAGGCCAGAGAGGTCACTAAACACAGGCAACTGAAACAGGACACTAGATAAACGCCAGTCTGGAGTGGCAGTCCCTACTGCGGTGTCAACGGGCTGGGGGACTACACGACAGGCTAATTGTTTTTATAGACATCATAGGCACGTACGTACGCTTTTTAAAGGCATTACATCACACCACCGCAATCATAGTGTATAAGATGTGGTGTGCACAGCTTATTTCCTACCGAGAACGGGCTTGCCCTGCCCATTCACTCTTTATCACAGGGATGATAAAGGATGGAGATGAATGAGAAGCCACTTCTCTGTAAAGATACTGCCATGTCTGTCCAAGGGCAGTTTGGGTGTTGAGAGCGATCGGCTCTCGTCAGAGGTGTGTGACGAGATGCGTGGCAACACCCGCAGATACAGCAACACCTTAGTACTTAAACTGCCCGCCAACAAGCCGTCAGATGAGAGAAAATGTATCGTACATACATTTCATTTTTGTTGCCAATAGGCGTCAAGCACAGCAGCAACGGTACCTGCGCAAGTTACATTTCACATTGCTGAGGATAGGAAAGGACTCCGTCTCGCATTCATTTCCATCCACGGCCGCCACGCTTAGACATCAGATATTACATGCAACAGAAATGTCAGGGAGGACCAGACAACTTTTCCTTTCACACAGGGTCGGAGCTTTAATTTGTATCAGTTTAAAAAAGACTCTTGTGGCGGGGGGGTGGGGGGTACCAACTCTTCAGAGCACCAGCACAGGAGTTGTCCGGGCCTCAGTCAGCATCATACAGCGGGCTAATCCAAACTCACTGCCTGGCAGAAGAGGGTAAGAAAAATACACCGTCTACTAACAATTTACTCCAGCACCAAAGGTTTACGCTACAGCCATCAGCCACTGTCAGAAAGCATAAGTGGGATCAGGCAGAGACGTCTCAGTCCTCGCCTGAGGTGGAGCCCAGCGTATGGTAATCCCCGGCTCAGCCAAGGGCAGACTGGCTAACACGTGCAAATGCGTTAGGCAGAGTGTGATGTCTTCCCTTTGATTTCACTTGGCTGCCTAACAGAAGGTTCTATAGAGAGCAAGTGAAAGAGTTTCTCACTTTTTCTTTCATTTACCTAAAAATAGAGACAGCTGCATAATTTAAATACCAGCAAAAAAAATTGAGGGCACTTCTCTGGAACAGCCAGGAATCTTGATAAATCCATAACCCAACGTAAACACATACTTCACGTGCATGCTATCAGTTAACTCTGGAATAGCTCTCTTAAATGTGTGTTAAACATTTGCAGAGAAATCCGGAAAGAGCAGGAATTTGACTGAATCCATTCATACACTCATTACAGACAGCGGATCACAGAGCAACATCCAGTTATGTATGGAGAGATTAAGCTCTGGTTCACAAACATCTCTCATATCAATGCACCGCAGAGGGTTTACCTGCGTGGTTCCCTAGTAACAGGTTGGCTCAGAACAAAGGGCTTCAGGCAGCATGAATTCACTAACAGCACCAAACTTAACTCAGGGAAAAACAAACAAAAGAAGAGTCTCGCGCTCACCTCAGCAGGTTCTGCAGACCTTGCTTGCTGGAGTTTCTTCTCACGAGAGCGCTTGCCATGTCTGTCTCCCTGTTCTCTCCCGTCTAGCGCTATGAGAATGTCCAAAAAACACTGCTTTTCTGCAAAAAGGGGGCCTTTTCCCCTTAATCCTTCCAAAGAACAATATGGGGTTTCCTGGAAGGATCTGTGTATTTGTGTGTGTGTCTCTCTCTCTCTCTCGTTCCCTCCCTCAGAGCCCGGCACACACACAGAAACACACGCGGCTGCCTTTCAGATTCTCTCCCTGCGCCGTCTGGCAGAAATGTCAGGCGTGAGTCTCTGTGCGCTCAGTCTTCTCAGTCAATGCCCTGCCTCCCTGCTCCGCATGTGGTTCTCATTGAGCGCTCCAAAAACCTGGGTCTGTGAGTGCCTTCCCCCCTTCCCTGATGGAGTCATGTGACTTTTCCCTGGGGGAGACGTAAGATGACACTCCCCCAAAATCCGCACCAAATCAGTCCGACAGGCTCCACCCCCCTCCCCCCCACAAGCTCCTTAGCCTAACAAAAGCACAGAAACAATTGGGAGCAATTCCTATCTTGTAACAAACAGACACTTTTGGTTAGCAACGAATGTACAATGAAATCAGGGTTCAAGGGACATTTATCGCATTTTTCACTTAATCAACACTTTTGTTGTGTATTCATTAAACTTTTTAACTTAGCAGTTTTTTAGCACATTTCTTTCATTTTGAAGAGTGAAGTAATACGTTTCCACTAGAAAAATACCAAAACCAATACCAAATACCGTTAATTAAGTACATAAGGTTGGTATTATAAATCATTGACAGGGCAGATGAAGATTCTGTATGTTTCCAGAAATCAACATCTATTGGTCCACAGAGCTCCAGTAAAAATATTCCGGTAAAAAAATCTCTAGCTGCCCAAACAGAAGCACAGCAATTTCAGACAAAGGACATACTGCAAAGTAATGAAAAGATGCTATAACTGACTGAGTTAAATACAGGGGGAAATGACAATGGTATTTAAATCAATAATTGCAATATCTATAGTCATCTATCAATCCATCTATGCATCTTCCACTACTGTTCAGTGCAGGGTCACAGTAAGCCTAGCTTATCCCAGGAAACACAGGGACAGTGGCAGGCGATATCCAGGCCGTCACAGGGCACACAATGTGGGTAATTTAGAAATACGAATTTACCAAACTGCATATTGCATCAAACTGCTTTTTTCATATTGCAGCTGACAAACCATGGTGTCCAGAGGCCACCCACACCAACTCCACGCTCAGAACCAGGGGTGGGAACATCTAGTATGATACATTAAAACTGTCTTTCACAAACTGATCCCTGGGACCCCCAGATGGTCCACATTTTTGCTCCCACCCCCACTCCAAAATATGTGGACTGTCTGGCAGGGAGCAAAAACCGTCTGGCAGGGAGCAAAAATGTGGACCGTCTGGGGGTCCCCAAGGACCAGGCTGGCAAACACTGCATTAAAGTGCTTGGTTTTGTTCCTTTACTTTGATTATAACATTTGGTAAAGAACGTCTGCATTGGGTAATACAATGGGATCAATGGGCTGGTGCCATTTTCACATAACAGTAGATTACATGATGGTTAAATACAGTGGGATCCCAGGATCTGCACTTTCCATTATCTGTATTATTATCTGTATTACACACAGTCCAAATAAAGTAAAATTCCTGGAAATAATTAATAATTTTCTAACTGTGCACCAAGCAAATACACGCTGTAACATGGTAAAATCCACCAGCCCATATCTCTTTGTTCCCATACCCACGGTTCCCTGCAGATCCGTCTGCCTCTAGCATTCTCATTGATTGCATTCTTTCCCACGTAATTGCAGTATCTGTGTTATAAAAATGTATTTTTAAAAATATGATTTTAATTGCTCCATCATGACATTTTTTCATCAATCTGTTACCTTAAGTTAAAACACCAGAACCCTTTTCATTTGAGTGCAGTACTGTAAAGTACTGTATACTAATGTACAAAGTACTTCATTATTACTGTATCTAACATTGGTAATGTGTTTACTGTGCATAATTAATGAACTAAATTTTACCATATGTATATACACAAAAATGATGTTATGTATCAGGTTTGCGGATAGTTTGCTATTATCTGCAATTTCAGCCATTGGTGGTAGGTCTTGAAACATCACCTGTGAACTGCAGTGATGGGGAAGTTCCTCACAAAAATAATCCATTACAGCACGAGATGGGAAGTTTGGGTCCAAAGTGTACAAATCCAGACAAAAGTTTCATTTCAACCAACCAATTGAGTATAAAGAGTCACAGTCACAGAGCGCTCAACCGGTTGGTTGAAACGAAACCTTGATCTTGGATTTTTACTTCCTGGATCTGAACTTTCTGTCTCAGTCTCTAATGGATTATGTTTGAGTGTAACTCCCTCAACACTGCCTGTGGATATGGGGGAGTATGCTAAGATTAAGATTGAGGTTGACTTTCAGGGGTAAATTCTGGAATTAAAGCACTAAGAAGAAGCATATCCAGCTGATTATCTGAAAATCTTCCAAAACAATTATAGTTGCTGTAGAGTATCACTATAGAGAACGACAGACCTCGCTGTCTTGGTGGGGCTTCCTTGTGTTAGAGGTAAGCAGCCGTGAGAAGCCTAGACATACCAAGGGAAACCACAGGGATGGTTTTATTCCAGCTGCTGCCCGGAAGACTGATACTCAGTCACATGTGTTCAATTTTTAACGGTTTAACAGACACAAACAAAAACATGCATATGTCTGGTCCTTCATTCCCATTCCTTCGAAGCAAGTGGTTATAGTAGCCATGTCCACACCAGAGCTCACAGCTGGGCAGATGATAGGCTGAAAAACTGACAGCTAAGTCCCACATCTACAGGGGAGGAACAGCTGTCGGTCAACACCAAGCCTCCAGAGATACAATGGAGAGAGTCCACTTTTGACAAGCACACCCAGGGGGGAGGGAAACTGGATCCTCAGAGGCGAATGAAAAGGGTGAATGTTTGGAGACAAAACCCTCCACTGTCGAGTTCCTTTGAGTGCCCCCACAAACTTTCCCATAACCCTCCGAGACTCTTCCAGGATTCCGCACCTCACACTTAGATCCAGAGAGGATAAATTTTGAGAAGGAAGAGGAGACTTCTTCTGTAACCACTAGTCAGTCTTCAGTTTTACAGCAAATGTTCAACAAACTATCCATGTTTCTTCAAATATATGCATTCACTCACAACTTATGCATACAGTTTTGGATCATAACTGGCATTTATACCCACAGGCATATGAAATGCCACCATCAATCCAGTGATGACAGGTGTAAGACCCTGTTTCCAAATCAGGCTACAATTCTCTCAGTTTCCCCACCTTGCCCATATGTTTCTTACCTGAACCCTGTCCCTGGCGATTAAAGAGTAAAACCAAACAACAAATGCTTTCACTAACTCTACTAATTCAGTACAAAATTTGCGATAATAAGATCATAGATACCATAAGCCCTTGTTGCTTTATATTTGGAATATGCTTTAAGGACCCTCCTCACAGTGCTGTAGAAATTTTAACTCAGCAGTGGAATCAGATTCTTTTTTCTTGAGTTGAGACAGCTGGATAATTCTGCTTATCTTCTGCTCCCACTCCTAAGGGACGATGCGTATTTCCTCTTGCACGGTAACAAATCCACAACCTGCCTCTCTCACAGTGAAGTCAGACAGCATGCCATTGCTACCCTCTATTTCCAGCCTAGAGGAATCACAACGTATGCCAATGCAGACGATAAACCATCCGCTCTTTCGGACACAGCTAATTCCTCCACGATTACATGGAGGACGGCCGCTTGACAAAAATGAGCAGTCATCTGCCTGCTCTCAATCCACTCCCTGGAACAACTGTTCCTCACTACTGTTCCTGATGCAAGCTGAGCCAGGGCCAATGACGCATAACAAAGCTTGAGAAAAACACAATACGGTGAGACCTGTCCTCATCCCAGAAGGTGGACCCTGAAAGAACCAACGTGAGACACGGGAACCTCTCATAGCTTAGACTAGGACAAGGGAAGGCAATCAAACTCTCATCTTGAGTGCCTCCCTGTACGGTTTAAGATTTCCCAGTTTACTGGACAGCGCCAGAAGAGAGATGGACGGGCCAGGAATGGATGGAAGCAGTCAGCCGTTTGGCATCCTATGGAACAAAAAGGCCATTGAGGAACGGAGCAGTCCATTGCACACAGGAATCCCAATAGAGGTGATGTACATTCTTTGTGGGGGATTTTCAGTCAGAAAGTTGGTCAATTATTCTGCAGCTGCCACAACCCTTGTGCATATTATAGCGTTACAGAGGCTTTGTATGGATTTCTCGTCTAGCATGTGCAATTCAACAATGGAAAAAACTGGAGCGTTTGTCCTAGTGTTTACGATCGAAGGCTGAAGTAGTTGGCGGCTGGGAAATCTTCAGGCTACCTCACCCCCTGCTTTTCTCATAGAAGAGCAAACTAATGTTGACATCTCACACTTTATCAGGCCAACTCATTGTGTCCCGTATCGCAATCTGCACAGATTCAGACATGAATAAAACGAAAGCCAAGACAGTAAGACGCTCTCCCAGGACGCCTCCGTTGATATATTCTTCAGCTGCTGACATGTAATCCAGACTGCTGCAACCTTCCAAGACGGCACCATTATCAAGAGACGAGGAAGGAGGTAGGTCATTAGGCATGGCCGTGTGTGACAATGGAGCTATGGAAATGGCCATCCATCACACTTACTGACCTCAGGGTGCCAAGCAGAATCTCACCATTGGCGAGACTATATGCAAAGAATGGAAAGTTATAGTGTTAAGACAGGATATGAAGTCATACTCTGAGAACTATGGACACTATATCTTCCTGGGGCTGACAACAGATCTATCAAAAAGTAGGGAAGAGAAGGAGAGAGAACAGACATGTTTTTTATTCACTCTGGGATAGCTGAGGGTATGAAGTCTCCCACTGACTTGGGGTAGGAAGGCGATTAGTAAGGTGCAGAACTGCCACTGAGTCGCTCCTTTCGAGCAGCTCATGTCCTTCCTGATGCTTCATCATGTTCATCCTAACTAGTGTAGCACAGGATATGTCCAGGAAGAGGTGGGGTTTAGTCCTATAACATGGTCAGGCAGCCCTGTTAAGGGCTCAGGGGATCAAGTCATATGAATCTATTCTGCCAAGTACAGGACTGCATGGTTCTAAAAAATATATGGTTTAAATTAGTTGTGTTTTTCCTACAGTTTGTAATGACTAATTACCTCTTCAACACCCTTCCACATCATACGTCATCCTCAATGTACCACAAGTTTTGTTAGGTGATATACCCCCCACAGAAGAGTTTACATGCTGCTGAAGGACGGTTAGAAATAGCAGAACCCAGAGGTATATCCAGATGGATGGAACACAAGATTTGGTTGTATTCTGCGGCTCTTTGTCAAAGACAGTTGAGTTATTCGAAGTAGGTGGAATCAAAACCAAAATCATGCCTTAGAAGACCCTTCATGTGAACTGCTACACAACTAAAGAGGCAGAACTGTAGTCATTTTATATCTAATTTTTCTGTGAAATGTCACTTCTGGTTTTTGTTCCAGGAAAAGGTCTAAGAACATTCAAAGGAATCATTTTAGTTCTGGGCTGTTGCAGTGTCATTAAACAGTAACCCAGCCTTGCCATTCTTCATCACGGGGCTACAGACCAATGCCCCATTGGAGTGGATTCTTATTCTCCTAACAGTACAGAAAATACCCATAGGACCAATTTTTAAAAGTGCCATAAAGTTTAATGGATGACAAAAATAACATTCCAAAACGGATACAGCACCTCAGACACTACTGTAGAGATCAAACGTCCAGAAACATCCGAACACCAGTACATTTCAAAAAGTGAAAGGTGACTGAAGTGCTTTGATTTAATAGCAGTGCAGCCTACTCCAAAACCACAGAACATAACTCTTCTTTTAACTTCCAAAAGCCTTTCATCCACTGGCACCACATAAATTCTTCAACAGACTGTTCCCTTAGATGAGGCCTGCCGTCTAAAGATACATTTCAGAAAATATAAGGCAATTTATCATTTTATTTCATTTTAATTCAAAATTCCATGCACATCCTCTGCAGGCAAACGTATTATCATGGATTATAATTGAATTTTAATTGACATCACTAATTTTATGTTCCTCCTCATAAGTGAAACTTTGATGGTTTACAGTATGCCCACATGAAAAAATTAAAGACAACAACACTCTGTCTGTCCCTCAGAGCAACGTTCCATCGTCAGCCGGAAGACCTGTGAGAGGCTTGTGGGGGTTCGTTGGTGAATGCCAAGCAATCTAGACGATGACATCACCCAGCCCTGTCAGAGATGCTGTTCTTACAGGAGCGAGACCAATCTGACGCCAGATGTTATCTTCATAGTCTCCAAAAATTTCTGCACCCATGAGACAAGCTGCGGGAACACAAGGCTTACTGTCTGCAGTCAGTTTGAGCAAAAGTTGTGTCACCTTGTCACATTGATTTACTGACTCTCCATGGTTTTAGCATATCAGTGAATAATCAAATAATCAAATAATCAAACTACTAGTATAACTACTTGAGTAACACCTCATATACATCCTTATGATACATTTGGATATGATCTGGCTGCTATTCAAAACGACTGCAAAAGCATGGGCTTTGCTTATGGTCACATTCAGATCTGTAAACCAAAACAGCAAGGATTGTCTGTGTGTCCTACCTGACGAAGTCTGTTTGGCTGCTTCCCTAAACATAATAATTCCTCTCAGCTCACAAATCACTTCCTCCCCAGACACCCAAACCAAACGAAAAGGGCTGTCACCAGATCAAGAGATTTAATGTCTTGATCCAGGGCTGCTGAACCCAGGCCATTCTAATCTGTGAATCTTCCCTGAAAAACATTATGCAATAAATTCCACACATGGTGTCTTTCCACTCTCTTAAAGGGTATATGTACATCACAACAACCTTTTCATTTTTAACCAAAAAAAAGTTTGATTGTTTAAGTTAAATTTATATATATTTACATACCGGCAGTTTATCTACTGAATCTTTTTTGAAATCAGTACAACTTAAAAACAAAGTGTGAATATGCTTCCAAAAATTATATACTATATATTAAATTTGATGTGGATCTGAAATGTCCATAATACTATAATCAACGGCAGACGTGAAAAAGCAGGGGCAGAGCTAAAGGGCTTTATGAGTTGACACTGAATCAAAAAAACAGCTGCAAGAAATTGAACACATGTGGATTTATGTTTTAATGCTCAGATATTTGTGGATTTATAAATCACAAAGGCCTTTATTTAGTTCAATATATTTTAATAAGATGGAACCCAGAATGATGCGAGAACTCTGGAGGAGTGCAGTCTGTATGTTCAATATTGCAATATAAGAGGCGTGCGTTGATTCCAGCTTTGTGGGACGGTACCCAAAATGACAGGAGGGCAGGCCGCTTTGTGACGGATTTAGGATTTCTTTCTCTCCATTGCAACACACGGATGACCCAGGTGCTCCAGATGAGAAGCAGTCATGCTCTCAGCACCTGGCGGGCCAGAAGGCAGGAGGCCAGATCTGATACACGTCAGCAAGCTCTCCCAACTGAATCACATGACCTCAGGGCTTTTGATAGAAACACAAACATATGACATCATTATTCTTTAGTGAAGAGCAGTGTTAAAATGGAAGGACCTTTCTCCAGATAATTCCAAAATAATTGGACGTGTGGTGTAAATTTGTCTGTCTCTGGAGTTTGTAACGCATAAGAAACATTCTATGCCAAAGGTTGTACAGATTCCGTTGTCATTTTGACTTAAGGATGGTTTTCATTTGTTTAATTTGTCTACATAATGGAGTAAACTTTCACCAATCCATGTAAATGAAGGATCAAAACTGTAAGCTGTGGCTTTGAGCAAATTTGCAGTCTCTGGAGGTTCTTGCAAAACACACTGGCATAATCAAGCTTTAAATGGGGCTATTACTATAAGCCTTGTGAGGAGAGAGCCCCTGCACAGTGGAACAGAATGCCCCTGGAGATATCCCACCACAGCCGCCACATATGGGTCCAATCAGGGTCCTCATCCTATATCAGTTACATCATCCTACCATGGGGGGGGGGAGCTAAAGGAAGACGCACATTACGTGCTCATAGGAATTTTACTCACAGAAAAATGTTCCGAGAGCAGAACGAAAAATGATTGGTTCAGAGAGATAATCAATCACATTTTAGAGGAGATGGGATCAACCAATCAGATGTCTTAGTCCTACCTCCTTAAATTGGCTACTGTCATGCCTTCTTCCTAGGGGATGCTGACTTCTATAACAAGGATCCTTCTCTCTGCTGCTGACCACATATTATGGTTTCTGTCTGAAGTGTAGGCACTACTGTGTCTCTCAGGAAGATCAACTGCCTTCTGAGGTCTCCTTGCATGTGCCACTCTTTACCTGGTTGGAGCATATTGGCTATCATCTTTCCTGGGGCCTACATGCTCCTGCCAGGCTTGATGAACATACTGCTTTATCTGAAAACGCCTCTGCACTAGTCTGGTGACTTCGTCCACCACCATGTTCTTCTGTTTTTTCTTGGTGGCTTCCAAGCAGAATGGCTCTGGGATACCCCATCTCATCACCTCTCGCTGTTGAAGTCTGGAGATGACATGGTGAACATCACCCACCCTGCAGCTCCCATTTGCGACTTGGACGGATGTGGACTTCAGCTCTCCTTGTTAACACGTCGGGCGGACTCACCCAGCTCCAGCTCAAGCCCTACCTTTACCTGCTCGTACCCCAGGCAGATGGACTTCACAGGGAACTCGAGCATGACCCAGCCAAAAAGCCCTATGTGCATGAAGCCTTCAGAAGTCATCCATGTAGCTCCTCCATGGTGTGACCCTCTCGCCTGATGCTAGCACTTCATGCCTCTATGGCTCTCTCCTCCCATTCACACGCCTCGATCATCTCTTCAAAGAATCTTGCATACGTATGGTATTGCACTGTAACTGTAATACAAAGCACAGCAACACATGACAGAATAAAGTAAATGATATAATGTAGAATCCCCCATCGTGTGTGTCTCCCCCACCAGAAACGTATGATGCAGACTGAGGCTAGGAAATTGTGATTAGAATTGAAAGTGAAGCTTGTTCAGACACTATTTGGCTTTTATCTGACCTGCTACTCAATGTCGTCATGCAGTTTTTACAAAAGACTGAAGCTGATAAGCAGGTTGATGCAGATTGTATGGAGGATGTTATACAAGCTAAAACAGAAACAAAAAACAATTAGGTAGCGCATTATATGGAAATTTTGACCAATACAGATAACCGATAATTTTTCATATAGTATCTCTACAAATGTGGCTGGACTTCATAGGTACTTGCTGGGGGGGGGCAGGGGGGGCGGGGGGTGCCGCAGTATGAAACTTGCTGGTGCTTATTACTAAAAGGTGAGACACCACTTTTTATCCCATGGAAATGAAGAGATCGATCTGCTGGCTACGTTTAATAGTGGATTAAAAACACGTTGTGGGCTGTATTAAACAGTGCAGTTGTCACCGATCACTTTTTTATTGGACTGTCACACTATGTCCCATTTTGAGGACATTTAAGATGCAATTGATTCTGTATTTTCAGGGCATGTGATTCACCCTCTCGCCCACCCACCCCATAAATATTATCATCCCTTATTTCTGCAGACTGAACACAGTAACCCTGCTTCTAAGAATTGAATCAATAAAATCCCTCATCCTCCACTATGGAAAATAGCTGATTGTCCAGTGCAATCCTCTCCATTGTTTGACTAGCTCTGGTGCTGCTAACTGGATATTGATAAAGTTTAAATATCAGATAAGAATACAGGCCAAGACTGACACATCGGAACAATATCAATATCTTGATTTTTAACAAGTATTGGCCAATACCAATATGTTAACCAGTATATCCCACATCTCTAATATTAGGAATAGAATAAATAATAAGCAAAAACCACAATAAAATAACAGAGCTCTGATAAAATAATTTAAAAACCAAATAAGTGATTAAATTGTTGTACTAGACTACTAAAATATTATTGCGACTAATGATTTCTTAGTGAAAACAGATTGTTCCTTTCATCAGGTGACAGTGTGTGGCTCAGTGTGCTAAGCCTATATGTGCCTGTGATCCAAGTGATCATTATTAACACACCACAGCACACAACACTGACATGTGTCCTCAGTATTTAACCCATTTGTGACATAGCAGGGGGCAGCTAATTCAGCACCTGGGGGTGGTATTTTACTCAGGCTGCCTTAATAGCACCTTGCTGGTCAGGGATTTAAACTAGCAATTTTTCAACCACAAGTGCACTTCCCTAACCATTAAGCCACCACTGCCCACAAGCATGCACTCCAGCTCTCTTCCCATTACCTCATGCAGCCTGTCACCCGTGTGGAAATGGTCCGACTGTCAAGCAGGCAGAGTGTGTGTGTGTGTGTGTGTGTGTGCGAACAGGTATACCTATCCTTATGGGGACACAATGTCCCCATAATGTGATAAATATACGTTTTTTTTCCCTTATGGGGACCGGTATGCAGGTCCCCATAAGGGAAAACTCTATTTTATAAAAATCGGTGACTGCTATGAAAAAACTAAAAATGCAAAAACTC
>JABFEB020000020.1:4967152-4987217 GCA_019775895.2 Stomatorhinus ivindoensis | reverse complement strand
TTACAAAGGTCCTCAACCATATGAGAGCAAACAGGAAGAACCATCAAATGGCTCTATATGGTCCATATAATTAGACAAATTGCATTGTTAAAAAAATACCGCTAAAGTGATAAAATCAGGCCTTGACGCTAACAAGGTCCAGGTTCAGTCATAATGGTCCATCACACAGCCGAGGGCCCCAGAGAACGCAGGGAAGCATGTGGAGCATTCAGAAATCCTTCAAATTACCGCAGAATGTTCCGGATAATACGCCTGTGGTAAAAGGCATCCCTGAGGGTTAGCTGCCCCCACAGATAGCACAAAGCCAGCTCACTTGCATGCTAAAGGCCGTCGGCAGGCAGATAAACTTAGTAAGTCACGTCCTTGCTGGCTGACATGTGGGCTTCTTGAAGAAACTCGAGAGCAGCAGATACCCCTGCTTGACAGAGGACTGAGAAAGGATGTTAGAAACAGAGAGCGCTGTGACCATAAATAGAGGTGAAGATGGTCCTGTTGCCCATGGGAAGAGTTTATGGGTTTTCCTGGGGGAGTGATTAGCTCAGCTAAATAGCCACCCAAGCCTATCATTACCTGCATTAACACATTTACATTGATGCAAACATTAGCACGGCAGTCGAACTTCAAAATTTAAAAGTGAAATCGTTTGAAAATCATGTGCTTTTTTCTGCATTTGTGACCTTCTGAGTCCACCTAGAGATTTTAGGATTTACCTTCAGCTACTGCTCTTTTTTTCTGTTTTCCCATAATTATGTGAAGAATTGAACAACAACAACAAACAAATGATTAAAAAAAGCTTCAAGGGGCAACAATTCTGGTTCATTTCTCTGATATATTTTGTCGTGTATTATTTGGCTTCTACTGCAGTGCACTGGGATACCCTGCAATATTCGTCTTGCAGTTATAGTAACAGGAGCCTCTTAATTGTCCATAGTATACGACTCTATCTGTGCGCGTGCGCATGAGCCATGTATCGGCATGCAGTTCAGTGTCACCCTGCCTTGTCCCTGATCTGCACAGAATCTCCAGGCCTCCGTGATTCTGACCAGAGTGATTAGAAGCTGGATGCCTGGATGAATGATTGTTTCTCCTATGATCCTTAAATTTTTTGCACGAATTGGTTAATCATTGTAATTTATGTTATAAACACGTCGCTGTTTCCAACCCGTTTCGCGTATTATTTTATGTTTTTGGGTAAATAATATGGTGACATCAGCTTCCCAGATGATTCGGTCAGATGTGTAACTTTGGTATAAACACTCGGGGTGCTGAAGTCTCCACCCATTTAAGGGAGACATGGTTATTGGTGGTGGTGGGGGGCATTGTAACTCTCCAGTCTTCCTGTAATTTATGCCCATTAATTCAACGACCATCAATACAAATAAACAGCACCGCGGCTTAACTCAGTATTGCATTTACACATTTTACTTTCCATTAAAGCAAATAACAAACATGACCTAATTTGGGTGAATAAACAGCACCGCTGCAGGCTTTTTCCATAACATAAAGAAATTATTGTTAATATCTCTGTATCTGGATAGGCTACCTGGCAAATGTCACAGCCTCTGGTAAGCTCTGCTTTTTCTGTCGTAGCGCTTGGTGTTTGTTTACATGCATGGAAATACTATACAACTTTATACTATATACTTTATACTATACAGCTTTATCCACTCTTTATTTAAAAAATTAAGCAATTCTCTTATTATAAATGCTGTTTAGATTTAAATCCGGCAACGTTAACAGCCTTACCATTTCACAGAGATGAACCCACAGGAGTCAACACAGCTGTCCAGAAACCATAACGTAGTCTTTTCCCTAATTATATTTTCTGAAGATTTAATGAACATTACTTACGAGTACTTGATATCCGACGTAAATAATATGTGTGTGTGGTCCAGGTATACCTTACCTTGTGTGGACCCGTTTTTTTTACCTTATGGGGAACAGTTTCCATGATTAGCATTAGCATTTTTCCCATAGAAATGAATGAGCGGTCCCAAAAAAGATATGATTGCACAGCTGTGTGTGTGCGTGGGTGGTGCTGCAACCTCACACCACCCAAACTGAAGCTTTCAGATCTTGCCCCCTTGTGTTGGTGGAATTCACCAATTATCTCTTTGTTGTGCAATTTCTGCCCACTGTCCAAAAACAAGCATTTGGCCAAACTGGTGCTTCTTAATTGCCCATTTGTAGGTGTGCCCTGTGATTGGCTGGCATCCTGTCCAGTGTGTTCTCCCACCCTACACGCTGGAGATAAGATAGGCTCAACCTCTCCATCATGCTGTATGGGATGGTTGGTTGGAAGGATGAACTGCCCAGGGTTGGTGCCTGCACCAGTTGTTCCCGACCCCGGTTGAGATTCAGCGGTTTCAGAAAATGGATGGATGGATGTTAATATAATTAGGCATAGCTAAAGAATCTACTGGCACAATATAAAACTCACATATCAGAGATGGCACACAACAGCATGTCATTTTGTTTGTTTTCTTTTTGTACTGTACTAAACAATGCTAAGTTTTAACGTAGCTAAATTTTGTGTACGGTGAGGAATGAAAAGAATTGTCAGGATCACGAAGTCTTACATTCTGCAATCATTTCTGCAACACAACACATTTGTTAGCAAAATGTGTGTTTTATTTAAATTTCTGACCACTTTGAGGTTCAAAGATGTTAAGCAGTGACTTTCCTGCTGACCAGGAGGAGATGAGATCTTAACTATTGGCCTTCTTGGTGGGCTGAGTTTAAAAATCGATCATGTGCAAACAGCAGACTGGGATAAGTAAGACTGGTATAAAGTCAAAATGGATTCTGCATTGCAGTCCATTTGAACCTTATGCCGAGAACTTTATGCAGTCCCAAGGTGGGAGGCAATTTAAGCATCAGACTCAAACATCTTCTTCCTGCCGCCCATACCGGCCTTGTCTTCAACGTTCTTACGCCAATCACCAACTGCTTCTTTCTCCTAGTGGAGTAGATTTAGACAGGAAATCGTGAATCCTTCAATAGCATTTGATTAACACTTAAGGCTTGCTGGTTGCATATTTTCTAAAGGTTGGACATACTCAGTGCTATTGCTTCAATGATTTTGTTCGACTTTGATAAATTGCTATAACATAAAGTGATAAATAGCTAGAATATTAAGGTTACATGATGCAGATCTTCTGTTTCTAAGCCACTGGAGCAGTTGTGGCATTCATAGCTGTTACAAAGCACCTTAATTCCAGTGGTGGAGATTTCAGGCCCAGAGAGTACAAATCCAGACCAAGATTTTGTTTCAACCAATCAGTTGAGTATAAAAAGTCATAGTCACAGAGTACTCAACTGGTTGGTTGAAATGAAATCTTGGTATGCACCTGAAGTCTCACCTCAGCTTAGTTTTCCATGTAAATCAAAATTTAAGGGAAGAAATTATACAATATTTCTGCAGTCTCTCTTGGCTCCTTGTTCAGCAGATTGTTATTATGATTGGGCATGTAATGATGCCTCTGCCAGTCATCTGAACTCGTGAAAGTGGCAGGAACAGTCCACGGGAATACTCACCTCCTCCCTGACCTCCTTCTTCACTTGCTTCAGGTTGGCCCTCAGGTCCATGTTGACCGTGTGCTTGGAGCCCAGCAGAGCCTTCAGCATGGCGTCGGCAGACATGCGCACCTTCTTCAGTGCCGGCTTCTGAAACTTGCCCTTAAGGTCAACCACTTTAATCTTCAGGTCTCCAATCTGGTCAAAGTCACAAAGGGTGGGATTGACATCAGTGACCTCCCCAGACCTACCTACAAAGGAAGCTTCGGAAAATTGATTTACCTCCTTGTTGGACTTCTCCACTTTGCTTCCCAAATCGTATCTCTCTTCATCCACCTTATCGATCTGCTGGTGGAGCTTTTTGCACAGCTCCTGTAAAGAGAGAGATTCAGAATAAAAGTGATTTCAGAGAGTAGCCCTGCTTAGCAGCATGTGGATGATTCCTTTATGCTAACCTGCCTGTTTGACTTGTACAAATGAATGCCATTTAGTGAGAATTCTGTGGTTTTTACACAGGTGGCAAAATGTGTGATTAATCTGGATGCAGAAATTACAGCTGGTCGTTAGCTAACCTGCAGCTCCTGTAATGATCCTGGCAGGGACAATGAGGGGCAGTTCTCAGCCATGTACCGTGTCTTCTCAGCTTCTAGCTCAGAAGCTTCAGCTTCCAGCAGACTCTTTGCAATCTGAAGCAGCAGGCTCTGAAGGACAATGGGCATGCCCAGTGTGCATCATAATGAACCAAAGCAAGGCAGAAGTTTATTTAAACCAGGGTTCCACAATTCTGGTCCTAGTGGGCCAGTGTGCAACACAGTTTGCAGATTTCCCTGCTCAAACATACCTACATAATCAGAAAAATACAGAACCAATTTGTACCCTTGCTTGTCTCTGGGGCTGTATCCTCAAGGATCTGCCAATTGTACCCTAGCTGTAGGTAAAGGTACCTTCTGCTCTAATTTAAGGTACAGAAATGGACTCTGAGGAACATCCCCAAGGTACAAACAACATTCATGTACCCACAATGGTAAAATATGTTCCTCAGAGTCCATTTCTATATCTTAGAAGGTACAATTTCCTACAGCTAAGGGTACAATTGACAGAACACCCCAGTGACAAACAAAGGTACAAATTGGTACTTGTTTTTCTGACAGTGTACTAAACCTGGTAATTATCTGATTAAGGTGTATTTGAGCAGGAAAATGTGCAAAATGTGTTGCAGACTGACCCTCCAGCACCGGAATTGGGGAACCATGATTTAAACCAGAACTAACTCTTTTGCAAGATATTCCTGTTTACAATTTTACATTTTAATTGGCATTTTTACCTTCAGATGATGCCTACGGCTTGATGTAATCTTTTTCCTTTTAAGATTAAAACAAGCAAATCATTATATAAGAATCTTACACTGTTAATAATAATTTTATTATTCCATGGTGAATGAGAGAAATTTGAAAAGATATGTGACATCTGATGCCATACAGTCTTAACATGGTAAATGCTTAGTACACAGTCATTACTACATCAGTGTTACAGTGCTATTTACAGCAGGTCTGAATTTATAATAAAACAAACTGCACCTAAAACCACAATGTGTTTCAGCACTATACCAGCAATATTGTAATCAGTCTCTTTATGGCAAACATGACCAAATGAGAACTTACTCAGACATCTTGGCTGTTTATGTGATTCCCACTCTGAAAAAGGAAAGGCGTTATTTCAGCTGTTTATTTGAAGAGAATGGAACTCTAGCATGGAATCTTAGATTGGACAACTTGCCCTTGAATTCAACAAAAAATTTTGTAATTATTTAGGTTAAACCTGGACCTACTGATGTGTTAAAGGAGAATGTATGATGACCATTTAGAGCAGGGAAAGTGTTTCTATATTTGGAAAGTAGCAGCTGTCTTGTAGAGTTGCCCTGTTACACTCTTCGCTACTCCAAGATGTCAACACACCAAACCACAACAGGTGCCACAATCCTTGCCATTTAAAAGAATCTTTATGGAATGCCTAAGTCTTTAGACCACAAATACTATCTGTATAGCCTTCTCTTGTGTAAATAACAATCAAACTGGCAAATTTAAGCAAACTACACACTTACAGTTTCCACAGTTCCTACTACATTTTACTGTTCATTTTGCGTCAATAAAGTTTTTTCAGCTATTCAAAGACAAATCCAACAAACTCATTAATGAATATAACTCCACATTATCAGGAAAGTTTAGAATATACAAAGTCTGATTGCTGATATACAATTCAGCCTGAATTGATTTGATAATGCTCCAAGGGGCCTTGGCAATATAATAGCAAAATGCTAAAAATAGAAAAAAGTACTCTGACAGTAGCTGCATTTTTGACAGATACAAGTTGTTTTGCTAAAATCTTTACAACTGAATGTGAATAAGACATGCAAACATTTAAGACTCTTTAGCCATGGCAGTCTGAGCAATGGATACCATTTTTAAAGCTTTGACTATGCCGGTGCAAAAGACCAAAACCTCTCTGTGCCAGTTGTACAGTGCCAGATTCTCTCCCTCTAGTCACTTAACATGCTATACAAAACCATAGAGCATTTGAGTTACTTCCAAGAATGATAACTCTCAAAAACAAACTTTCATTCTGTTACTGTGATGACCCTGTTTTGTGATGATACATATGTATAAGATAAATCACTTATAAGACAGTGTTAGTCAGAAATGTTCTACACACTGTTATACAGCTAGAAGATGCTGAAATGAGTGGAGCGATTCTCACCTATAAGTGAAGAAGGAGAGCAGGACAGATTTGGAAGAAGGAAGGGACAGACTGGCAAGCCGCAGACAGAAGACATTCCTAAGACGTATATATGCTCTTCACTGATGCCTCAGCAAAAACCCATCTCTCTTTATGGAAGCAGAATCCCCTATAGACCAATAGGAATGCAACCTCTAGAAATACTGTCACCCCCATCCAGCTGCTTTACCATCCGAAATAACCCCTTCAGCCCTCAGGCCTGCAAGACTTAGCTTCACAATAATCATGGTCACGTTATGAGGCGCCATTAATATGTTAATGGTTTACGAATCCCAGGTGATGTTTTCATAGTTTCAGAATTAGTTCTGAATGCTTCAGAGCTGTGAATAAGAAATAACTTTTTTTTAAAAGAAAATAAAAACTAAATAAGTAAAAATGAAATTTAAAAATTACTATACTACAGGTCAAAGACACAGAGAGAATACAAGTACCACTGGACAGTTGGATATCATAAAAATAATTTCAAAAATGGATTCAAAGTACTGTACAATACTGCCAACCATCCAGAATCAGAAAAATAAAATGTAATTATAATTACTACTTTCATAATTCGCAGTTAAACATACCAATTGGTCTGGATAGGAAGAATTCAACAAAAAAATATTTGCAAAGTAGTATAGTATTTTATCATGTATAATTTGCAAATTTCTCTTCTTAATTAATCAAATCTGTTTCGTCACCGTGTTACAGATAATTAAATGGACAAACACGAGCAACAGCACTGGCAATTAAAAATACTTCAAACATTAAGTTTGTGTGAAATAATTTATTTAATTAAATTAACTTGGCATCGTTACATCTTTCTGTGCAATGTAAATGCTACAGTGAGAGACTTCAAATGATACAGAGTGAAACAGTTTCAAATAGCAAAATTTATACTTCAACCAGATTTATCAAGTACTCCAACAGCCTACATTAAACCAAAATTGATCACAACTCTGACAGCCTGTTTAAACACAAATCTTTGAAAAATAAACCAAAACCCGGCAATATCCACTGATTTAAGCCTCGGACTCAAACATTTTCTTCCTGCCATCCATACCAGCCTTGTCCTCAATATTTTTACGCCAGTCTCCAACTGCTTCTTTCTCCTGTATGGGCAGAGAAGACAAAAATGGAAGGAGGGAAAAGTTGTTAAAAACACAATAGTTTGATAGACAAGGAAAGCCAGTGAGAAATGGCATTAATCCAAATTGAAGTTGGTAGTGCACTCATGTACCAATGTATTAATTAACCAGAAACTAACTGTTAGTTATGTACTGATTCCATGTCCGTTCACCATTAATCAATCATAATGCTTCATGTATTTCATGCAGTAACTATATTTGTTCATGATTTGTACATGAGTAGTGATTGAGTTACTAAGTTACTTGTGCCCTCAAAGGTAAAGTGTTACCTAAACGTGTTTGAGAAATGCCAAAGCCAAGGGTTCCTCACCTCCTCCTTGACCTCCTTCTTGACTTGCTTCAGGTTGGCCCTCAGGTCCAAGTTGACCGTGTGCTTGGAGCCCAGCAGAGCCTTCAGCATGGCGTCGGCAGACATGCGCACCTTCCTCAGAGCCGGCTTCTTGAACTTGCCCTTCAGGTCCTGAATTTTAATCCTCAGGTCTTCAATCTGGGTAATTTGGCAGATATCAATGAATATTGAAAAGCCATCTCCACAGAAGCACTGTTGGTTACAAGAGTAGTGAGACTTGCAATTCACCTCTTTACTCCCTTTGTTTACTTTAGTTTCCAGGTCGTATCTCTCTTCATCAGTCTTATCAATCTGCTGGTGGAGCTTTTTGCACAGCTCCTGGAAAAGGTGTTAAGAATTTTAAAAATTTCATTTTATATGTTATATGTTATAACCATCATATATTTTAATTAAATTGTAAGATGCTTATTACAATTGTCTTCGTGAGTGAAATTATGAATTCTTACCTAACACGGATATACTAATGATGTGCTATTCCATTAAAATATGTATCCTGCTGACCTGATGTCAAATTCTGATATTATACCTGCAGGTCTTGCACAGATCCAGGCATGGAGAGGGTGGGGCAGTTTTCATCCATATACTTGACCCTGTCTGCTTCATTCTGTGTTTTCTCAGCATCCAGCAAATTCTTAGCAACCGAGATCATCAAGCTCTGCAGGCAAAGAACAACGTTACATGTCAATAAAAACCCATGGAAGCATAAAATCTATATGCAACCCTAAGATTATATTTGCCAGACATCGTAAATATATTAAGTGACCTGACAGATTGGATAAATTATTAACTGCATCAAATGAGATGGCAGACAACTGGACTTATTTATGGAATCTGCAATAATGACAGCAAAAACACCAACACCAACTAATGAACAACAACAGCAGCAGCAACACCCGCATCATCAGCAACAACAGTAGCAGCAACACCCACATCATCAGCAACAACAGTAGCAGCAACACCCACATCATCAGCAACAACAGCAGCAGCAACACCTGCATCATCAGCAACAACAGGAGCAGCAACACCTGCATCATCAGCAACAACAGGTGCAGCATCACCCGCATCATCAGCAACAACAGGTGCAGCATCACCCGCATCATCAGCAACAACAGCAGCAGCAAAACCCGCATCATCAGCAACAACAGGAGCAGCAACACCTGCATCATCAGCAACAACAGGAGCAGCATCACCTGCATCATCAGCAACAACAGGTGCAGCATCACCCGCATCATCAGGAACAACAGCAGCAGCAGCACTTGCATCATCAGGAACAACAGCAGCAGCAGCACTTGCATCATCAGGAACAACAGCAGCAGCAGCCACAACAGTAATAATAATAATAATAGCAGCAGTAATTTTAATCTACCTTCAGATGGTGCTTACGACTCGAGCTCATCTTTTTCCTGTAAGTCAGAAAGGAATTATTTGTAACATTAAATGAGTCTTAATAAGTCTCTGTAATATGAGTATTAAGTTTCATAGTGTCTAATCGTGAAGCACCAAACCAAGCATGATACCATAATACTCACTCAGACATCTTGGCTTCTTGTGTGTCTTCACCTGTGGCAGGAGAAACAACTGTCTGTTTTATTTAGGCAATTATAATTTTACCTTTGAGAAAAACACTAGATTAGCTAAATTACTTACTTCAAAAGCGAAGTTCCCAAATACTTGGGATTGTTTACTCTTTTTTTCTGCCCACCACCACCTCCCCTCTTTGGAGGACGACTAAAAATGAACCTGTAAGGTTTTGTTTCCCTCTAAGATATATGGAACATCTGGAAGAATACATCTATAACCACTTATTCAGGACAGAATCATGATGTGTCAGCAATCTGTACGTGGCAGCAGAACACGATGCAGGGTCCACTCGGCTTGACACACACTTTATCTAATTGCAGGAGGAAACCTCCGGCCAATGAGGGTGAACTTTACACACACACACACGCCTAGGGTTGGGAATCAAACCCACAACCAAACAGGCATTAAGCTGCACTGCTATCCATTGCTTCCCAAACCAGATCATATGATATCACACCGTCCTTCCAGAACATCATCTTGGAAAACTTTACTGGCACAGGCATAGAGGAGCCTTTCCACAAACTTTAATTTATAGCTTGCAATAAAACAAATCTTATATTCTGTTACATTGTAATTGGATATTACTTTTGGAGAGGTTGAGCATATTTTAGGTGTACAATTCCATGAGCACTCAAGGTCAGTTATTTGACATGGAAATAATTATTAAATGTCTTTCCACTCCTTATGGGATCTGTGATCCATATTTGATCAAAACTGCAACCTGGAAGTGTATTGAAGTGCATCCTATATTCTGCATTTCAAAAACGGGTTTGAAAATTTCTAGAAATTAGTATGTGAAGGCAGATTCCATATGTAAGAAATGTTTTTCAAGAACAAATATATATTTTAATTCTTAATCTTTCCGGGTAGAACCTAAACAATTTACTCAATAGGCCTATATCACATATATTTAAATTCCCTAAGTTATATAACCAAAATCCCTGACTGGAAAATAAATATTTTACTAAGCAATTCTGTATTTACTGTCACTCTATTATCAGTAATAACATTATATATAATACATAGTTCCAGAGATATTAAATAGTTTTATACCAAATATCTGCCACAGAAAATGGTGCTCGATACAATGCTAATACTGTAGTTTTAAACTGAAACTGAATAATCAGGCGTTTATTGAATTTCTTAGCTATTTTTAATAGGCTTTTTAAACATTTTTACAAGTGCGCTAGCACTCAGTGCGGTGTCTCTGTGTGCTCGTGTCTGTGCATATACCAGCTGTTTCAACACTCGCATGCCTGCACTCTCCAGTTACGCTCCTGTCTTGTTGCGGTACGTGCATCTCGACCTCATTCATTGCTGTACAGTGTATATCATCCCAGGTAAAATTTAAAAAGCGCTTTCCATTAAAAATCATCCACATCACTTCATATTCAATTTTATAAAACGAACAAGTCCCTTTGAATAATCAGTTAAAAACGGAATATGCAATACCCTTGTTTACAAGTGCAATACATTAAAATTTAGCCATATTTTACATGTTCGGGAATATAACACTGTGGGAAGATTTTAAAGTCATGTCATGATCATAACTGCACTAGTGTTAAATTTACTTTGAAATCCACTTAACCCTTTCAGCTAGATGTTTGTCGATTGCAGCAACAGCTAAATTTCTTCTTCCCTTATCCTGGTCATGGTCGTAGACTTTAAACCCCACTGAATGATTTCAGGTATTTTTTCTGGATTGCATAAGATCTAAATTGAACCTAATAACCCACCAATCTTCTAACCACCTATCCTGGTCGGGTTCGTGGATTTAAATAATAGGAAATTGTTTTTAGTAATATTAATAATGTTTGACAACAACATTTTCTTTTTTCTTCTTCCTGTATTTTGTTTATAGTCAGGTCACGAAACGCGCAATATCCAGTGCAGCTCGAAATGAACTGGCCAAAACGGCGGATGCTTATAGCATTCTCAACATCCGCAAAAAATTACTTGTGTCTACATATCTCAAACTACTCCCAAAAATGTAGAATCATAAGTTTTTTAAGTACTAAAAAAAGGTCGCAGGCACTTAAATCGTGGATTTTAAAGTCAGGTGTGGTTTAGAAGGAGGAGAAGTAGGAGAGCGAAAGATCTCACCTATGAGAAGACGACTTGGTAGAGCGACGAGATGAACTGGCAATCACCACACTAATGACGAGGTATATATGGATGGCGGCTCGTCATCTGGTGCGTCTTGGTACCTTTCTTGTTATGGAAATGCTGTTAGAAACAGAGGCTTTGCCAGGCTACTCAGATGTCTTAACACCAGAGCTTCCTAATTATAAATAACCACTCTTAATATTAAACCGTACTTCCAAATGTCTGCAACAAAATAGTCTTACTTATACTAATTATTCTCAATTTACATATTGATTTCAGAAATGACATTCCATTCTTTACTATATTATTTTTCCTTGACCACAAGTATGCATTATATACCGTGTAACCGCCCCATCGTATATATATCCAAAGAACTTCTGTTGTACGATATGAAAGTTTAGTAATCTTTTAGAAAATGTAATAAATATCCACGTTTCGAGGACTGTCATAATGCATTTAGCTTATGACATCATCGAGCAGCGATTTAAATTATCGTGGCCCAAACGCTAGTTTTGTTGAATTGCAATTCAAGGTGCTGGTTTTGCGCCGTTATTTACCAGATACTTTTGCCAAAAGCACAGAAATATAATAACATGCTTTCTGAGGAGACATTTTCAATATTTGCTGATAAATTTACCAGTAAAATGCGCTATAGAGTCACCCGAACTATACCTTAGAAATATATTTAGGCAGCAAAACTAAAATGAAAAGTTCTAATAAAAATATATACACAGGCCCAAGTTCAAACAGCCGGGAAACATGCACAAAATAATTGCCCTGAGTGTTTATAAAAATGACTGAACAAATTAGTTTTCCTTTCGTGTAAATGAATAACCATTAACATCCAATCTAGTGGGTGCCACTTAAAATGATACCTGTGATATTAATAGCATTCCACCAGTGGAGCAAAACAACAGTAAAGCAGAACATGCAAGCAATTACATGATATGTGGAACCTTTTATTGCATTACACTGTATGCTGCATAACAGCGATTCTCAGCCCTCAGGTTCGCGAAATCCGATCCTGGATCAGCATAGGAGTTTGTTGGTTTTAAATGCTTCCATTTCCTACTCTGCCTCGCGTCCCTTTCAGAACTTGCCGAGACCACAGCGTTAATTCGCAGAGCCGGCATGGTAAAAATTGTGTTGCTGTGCAAAAGAGGTCGAGAACTACTGATGTATAAAACATCAAGCTGCAAGTTAACAAATGCACTTGTTAATGAATAAATATTGTGGTGATTTTAAGGTGTTTTAAAAATTTAACCAGTATAAATAACGCATTACACTGCCATTTCAAACAGATACATTCTATCATCATATCATTTTGATTTAATTGTTAAGAAAATTACAAGAAACGAAAAATAACATTTAAACTGCATTCCAACTATCAATTATGAATGATAGCATAAAAGTGCATCATCGAATGAATTGATTAATCTTGTAATTAACTGTTATTGACACAGCTTATCAATATTACGTTAATTTAAACGTTAAAATGTGTTAGTAAGATTAAAGATTAAAAATGAACACTTGAATGGTGAATTTCAGGAGCAAATTTAGGGTACCGGATTCAGGAACGATGGCTTCACTAGGTTTCCACTATGGTAAAAAAACCTGTGAATTAAATTTGGACATTATCTTTTACTGCCTTCCCCCATTGCAAAAAAAGAGGTCTGGGACAGCACGTGAAACGCATCAGCCATCTCGTGTTGTCTAACGTACCTAGCAGGCCGTCCTCTGCCACTCTTGCTAAAGGGTGGCCCTACTTCAATGCCCTCAGGCTTCCAGAAACTGATTTGTTGGAAAAGCAGTTAGATGCATGCAGAAAACCGTGAAATACTCATCAACAGCATGCCAAAATAATACAGTGATGTTATTTCATTATAAAACTCTATTATGCATGCAAAGTTACATTAATGTTCAGATTTGCTAAATATATATTTTGGAACCTCTCAGTTAGATTACTCCTGGAAGTAGTACTTTTGGTAATGCATATGACAGACAACTCAAAGCCTTGCAGGAAAACCTTTTATTATGTCTAGAGTTGGAAATACCTCAGGAAATACATTATAAAACCGCTTCCCACAAATTCCTATCTACAACCTGAGACCATAAGGAGTTAAGAACCAGAGAACCTGCAGAGTCACAATAGTTACCAACTTCCACCACTGACCCTCCCCACTCCTCTACATCCAACTGAGGAAAAGGCTCAGAGGTCACAGACAATAAGAGAGAGTTCAGTTTGAGAGCTTTATGTATCCAGACGGAAAACCTATTGGAAAAAATCAGGCCAGAGATGATAAAACCATTTAAGCCTCAGACTCAAACATCTTCTTCCTGCCGTCCATGCCGGCCTTGTCCTCAATGTTCTTGCGCCAATCACCAACCGCTTCCTTCTCCTGGGGGAGCACATTTTGAGGGAGTATAGGGAATTGAGGACCAAAAATGTCATCCAAATATAGTTTAATAAACAGGGAAAGCCAGAGTGTTGATGTTATGACTACTGAAAATGCTTGGGAAACATAGTGAAGCTTTGTATAACTAATACTCACCTCCTCCTTGACCTCCTTCTTCACTTGCTTCAGGTTGGCCCTCAGGTCCATGTTGACCGTGTGCTTGGAGCCCAGCAGAGCCTTCAGCATGGCGTCGGCAGACATGCGCACCTTCTTCAGAGCCGGCTTCTTGAACTTGCCCTTCAGGTCCTGTACGTTAATCTTTAGGTCTTCAATCTGGTCAGAGTCAAGAGAGAAAACAAAACACAGACTTCAATGAGCTTCTCAGACCTGCAAAATTAACAAAATTCACAATATCCGCTGCATAATAAAGTGACTTTACCTCCTTATCGCCCTTCTCCACTTTGGCTGCTAAGTCGTATCTATCCTCGTCCACCTTATCGATCTGCTGGTGGAGTTTTTTGCACAGCTCCTGGAAAGGGAGAGATTCAGAGTTTTTTTTAATGGTACACACAAGCATGTCATATGTGCTCACATCACTACATCATTATCGAAGGGATGTATTGTACCTGTGTCTTACAGTAGTCAAATATTAATTCTTACCTGTTAATATATTAAGATGTGTATTCTGTTGACCTGATGTCAGTGATGTCATACCTGCAGATCCTGCACAGATCCAGGCATGGAGAGGGTGGGGCAGTTTTCATCCATATACTTGATCTTGTCTGCTTCAATCTGTGTTTTCTCAGCTGCCAGCAAATTCTTAGCAATCGAGAGCATCATGCTCTGCAGGCCAAGAACAACGTTACATGTCAATAAAACCCCATGGAAGCATAAAATCTGTATGCAGCCCTAAGATTATATTTGCCAGACATCGTAAATATATTAAGTGATCTGACAGATTGCCAAAATCATTAAGCGCATTTCTGAATAGGACAGGTTACCTTGAGATTATGCTTTCGCGTGGAGGACATCTTTTTCCTGAGGGATTAATGCAGAATATAGTTGTTTAGTTAATAACAATAAAAGACACTTTTCATGATACACATCTGAGAAGTGTTTCATAAAAGCGCAACTTTAGGCTGTATCCTGGCCAGGAATGAGTGTTAGAACTCAGTCCGCTTAATGCTTTAGGAGTTATTTTAAAAACCACCACATATCCCATGTAAGAATAAGAATAAGAATCTTTATTGTCGTTGTCACTTGACAACGAAATTGTGAAAATGCAGGCGACTCAATGTGAGGCATAAGGGTGATAAAAAGAATATATTACAAAATATACAAAACTGCACTTTTTATACAAATTGCACTCACTACACATAATGAACTAATGAAATAAAAAAAACCGACAAAAAGTAAAGTACAAAACCAGCTTTAGCCAGATAGGGTAAAGCAGAGCAGGGTGGAGAGAAAGGGTGTTCAGCTAACTTGAAGTTGTCTTCATTGTTTTCTCAATTATTGCTATATCCAAGCTTAGCTTTATGACAGCGCCCCTTGCTGGCTATGATAATCATGGCATCCATCGAAATTCCGAAGATGAACTTCGTGATGAATAGGATAAATTTGATACTTACTCAGACATCTTGGCTGCTTGTTTGGTCACACCCTGTAAAGAGATATTCACAGCGGTCTTATTTTTTCCCCATATCCGAGAGATCTCCCTTTCTGAACAAGACTTTTAGGGTCGTATGACTATATTTAACACTAGTTCTTTCAAAAAATAAACCTTTAAATCTTTAATTCGCAAAGTTATGCTCAAACTTTAATTAAAGTTTATATATTTCCTTTGTGTATATAACCTATACTTTTTTCAATCATTCTTTAATTCAATTCAATTTCCTATAGCAAAGTTTTATATTTTTACTGGTGAACGTATTCGTCGTGTACCGTTTGGTTACATAACTTTCGTTTCGGGAACGTACAATTCAAGGAAAAAATACATTTATTACTGGCAAAGACGAAACCTGAATTTACAAGTAGATGTTACTTTCTGTTATATTTGTCATTATTTTGCAATGTGTAAATAGGCATCCCAGGTTTTGTTATTCAGACATATCAACAGCTACGTTGTCTTTTTGTGTGGTTTATAACTGTTCTTAATTGTGTTTATTAATAAACAATTTAAAAACAATTTTCCCTGCAGTAGGCTGCCTAAATTGCACAGAACCGTGAACCCAAAACCAAGGTTTGTACTGAAACTAGACTTTTTTGTAACGTTGCACCCCTTATTTACAATGACGTAAAGTTCCCCCGATCTTATCAAATTCAAACACATAGAAAGAGACAGTTTTCGTAGCGGCGTTTAGCGGTGTAATTATTATAATCACCTACCGGATAAGAAAAAGCACAGTTTCTTCGTGGTGTGCAAATATGTCTCTTTCTTCCGATTCCAAATTTGTGTTCTCAGTTTTTGAGGATAAATACCAGCGCAATCACAATACCTTGATTATGCTATGTTGTTGAGCTAAGCTACCCGTTATGAAATCAATGACCCAGATTTTCGCACTTGATAGCCTCCCCGCCCCCCCGCACCCCAGTTTTGCACTGCAAAAAATGCAGCCGTCGCACTAAACACCGAAACCGAAGCGAGGCGTTTGGCACTCGTGTTAAATCTGCGTGTCTTTAAAAATCCGGACATCCTTAATAATTAACTAACCAAAAAAGCACTTTATAGGATCTAGTAGTAATACAAGCAGCTAGTGTGCGTGTGCATCAAATACTAGATGCAAAACAGAGAGCCAACAAATAAAGCAAATGATGATGTTATTCGTAAAATAGTAAAACGGCGTATTTTTCTTGATTTTGGGCAATACACCATCGATACTGTTGGTCTGCAGTACAACTAAGATAATGGTGTTATCTTTATTTCATTTTTAAAAGAGATGAAAACGGAACTGTCAAAATTGACAGCTAATTCTATTGTTCTCTATGTTGTAAGTTACAAAAAAATATTTATAGAGAAATCTTAATGTTACGAAAGAAAGGGACATTTAACTGCACGAGTTCGTTGGTTTAATTGTGCCATCCAGGCTTCCGCCCATCTTGCATAACCAAATATCCAGTTTGGGTTGCAATGAGTCACCTAAACATTCTGTTAAAACTGATATCTATATAAATATACCAGGAAATGCACTGCAGGACAGCGTAACAGCACTGTATCTTATTGTTTTTATTTGTGTTTAATTGTGTTCCACGGGTTTCCGTTTAACTTTTTTCTTTTTACCACAGCGGTCACCCTCACGAGACATGCTAATGTGGGTGCTGTAAAGCCTCCATTGTGGATGGATGGAGGGATTCTCACTTAACATCTAAGGGCGTGATTTAGCGTGCCAGGCCGGTGAAGCACTGAGGAAGCTAAACAGATAAACCTGCTGTGGCAGGAAAGGCAGCCGAGCACAGATTCGAAAGGAGAGGAGCGGTTCTCACCTATGCGAAGAGAAGAAGGACGGACCTGCTGTGTGGGCGAGGGAGACCAGCCAGCCACAGGGTCCTGCCACTATCGCGGGGTATATATGCCCAAAGTATCTGCTTAGACCAATGAGGATTTCTCATTAAGGAAGGCCATTTGATCCAGACATATCTGATCTCTCGCGGCTTCAAAATTATAAATAACCAACTAAAAATAAAAAGAATCCATCGATACGTCTTCTGGCTTAGTTTGAAAACAATGCATAAATTCATTTGAGCTGCTATTTTAAACTTGGATTATTGAACTTGGATGATTTTTTTGGAGGTGAAATATTTAGATGCATGTAATACAATTATACAGAACAGCAAACATTAAAAAAAATTTCAACTCAAACGATTTTGAAGACGATTTTGTAATCAGATTCAACTGATCTGTGTTGGTCTGTTCGTGTACCACCACTAATTCACACTTCACCTGCACCCGGTCCACCCACTGCATACACCGCACACTATTTTTAACATAATACTCACACTTTATCAATATTATTTACTCTATTGTTGTCAATTTGTACACCCTTATCCTCATACTGTACTATGTATTGCTTATTTGTTTACTCTTATCTACACTGTTTGTTGTGTATTGCACTGCTTGTCTTGTACTACAATGCTCATACTGTAATGTTTATACATATATATTTATACACTAAATAAAGCTTCTAATTTATTAGAAAACGGGGGAAATACGTAAAATTGAAAATGTGGGAAATGCCAGACATGTAAATTGTGGTTGGAAATGTCAGTAGCAGTTTCAAAAATGTACTTAAGTACAAAATATGAAATTTGTTTTATATTTTATTTTTGAAAATGTACTTATATGGTGATACATCAATAGTATATGCATCTTTGATCTTACTGAAACCTTTCATTCACTTTACTTACTAATAATAAAAACAATTTGTGAACGATTTATTTGTGCTAGAAAATTCCAGTCATCCAAAAAAATAACTTTAGATTCTCAAATATTAAATTTAATCTTAATCTTAAATATAAAGTGAAGTCTAAAACAATCTGTGGTATACTAAATTACATTATGCAATAGCGTAAAACATCCATGATAACACCAAAGAACAAATAAAAAATAAGAATAATGTGAAGAATAATAACGTGAAGTATTAAAATATAAATATAATCTACAGCAACGAAAAAATTGGATTTAAAGGAGAATTCCTGTGCCCAGGTTTATCCATATTCTTTTTGATGTTAAAGAAAGGTGTTATTTTTGGAGAAATTGCACCATCTAGTGGTAGTATCAAAAACTTCTCATTCCATCATGTGGTTGTAGGAAGTACGGCTGGGGATCGTTTGCGCCTGGTGTCTCTTCCTGATGTACCACCATGCAACCCCAGCCATAACTCGTCATGCAGCATTTAAGGACAGATGATACCACATGACCACCTAACTATGTACGTCCTTTGTTAATCAATGTATTTATTTTTGCAGAGCCTTATTTTTTCAATAAAGTGTGCCTGTCTCCCTGTATAGTTGATGCCGCTTCACACATTCTCCCTGCGTCATTGTGGGATAGGGCTACGTGATATATCATTACATGGCGCATCCACAAACATTAGAATTAGCTGATCAGTGGTCATTGTTGACACACCACAGCACACAACAACGAAACGTGTCCTCTGCATTTAACCCATATGTGATTTTCGTGACATAGCAGGGGACAGCTAATTCAGCGCCCAGGGAGCAGTGCTTGTGGGCGGTGCCTTGCAGGTCGGGGATTCAAACCAGCAATTTTTCAATTACAAGTGCGCTTCCCTAACATCAAGCCACCACTGCCAGCTTACTGGATGCTTACACCCGCAACTTTTCAAACAGATGACTAGTGCGCTTAAAATACTGACTGTCGCATAACTCTCGCACATCTGGCGTGACACACATTTTCAAACTCTCACTCTCACGCAAGAAACATAACGGCAAATCTGTATTATTCCATTATAAAAATAAATTAGCTACATCAAAAGCCTTGGGGTAGTTTGCAAACCGTACAGATTATTTACAAGGTAATAATACTCGTACATAGGCCTACATGTAAATGTTTGTGTAGACTGATCTCGAATTCAAAATCTCACTCCACCCAGCTGACCAAAGTTGGTATCCCAGTATTAATCATAGGTGTATTGTGATGCCCAGAAGTTAGTAATCTGTATAAATTCGGGGTATGCTTATACTTATTAAATTCAGTTAGTGGAGCACACCATTGTATATTAGTGGAACTGATAAGCAATGAAGGGGTGGTGAAGAAAGGGACATTTCAGCAGCCAGGACATCTTTTAAAAGAGGATATTTTGGATAGTCAAGGTAAGAAAGACGGCCGTTTTGTGGAGGTACTTTTTGCAGTTAAAAATCCGACACGTATGTTCATTAAATAAAGAAACACCGATGTGATATCGTGCACCCCTATTGTGGGGTTTTCTCCATGTTCTTCCGTTTCCTTCCACAGTCCAAAACATGGTAAGCTGAACTGGAGTTACCAAATTTTGTGTGTGTGTGTGTGTGTGTGCGTGCCTGCGAACAGGTACACCTATCCTTATGGGGACACAATGTCCCCATAACGTGATAAATAGGCTATACGTTTTTTTCCCTTACGGGGACCGGTTTGCAGGTCCCCATAAGGGAAAACTCTATTTTATAAAAATCGGTGACTGCTATGAAAAAACTAAAAA
>JABFEB020000020.1:4954466-4967052 GCA_019775895.2 Stomatorhinus ivindoensis | reverse complement strand
ATTTGTCTTTGGAGGAAATAAGACATCTTACAATTTAGATTTTTTCAAATTTATTTTTATTTTTAATTTCACGGCATCTCCTCTTTAGTGTACAACAGGAATAAATATGTTTCCTTAAATCAGTGAAAAGCTGCAAAAACAAATTGTCCACTATAATGAACATAAATTAACGGGTGGGGGGGTCTCAGGAGGATATATAAATGACACACCGATCTCTTCATATTTTGCATAGGAAATGTGCCAAAGTGATTGTACACTTTTCCACTTTGCTGGCCAAGTCCTGTCTCCCTCCATCAATCTGAGCATTTCTCTTAGCTCCCAGAACAAGCGATGCTTAGAATTTTATAAATGGTTAACATTGTCATGTGACAGTCATGTGCAAAGTGCAGTCAAAGAAAATGATGTTTGAATCAACTTCATGTTGATGTAAAACTACAACATTACGCCTGCCAGATTAGCCAATTCCAAAGCCTCTGCAAAAATTACCCCAGTGCTTGCAGCGACCATCCTGGCCACCCATATATTTTATGACTCAACCACTAACACACCTCATATAGCTAATCATTGACTTTTTTGACTAATTAAGTGAACTCGTGGTGAAATTTAATAAATACATGGAACGGCTGAGGTGCCCCTGAGGAGAGGTTTGGGAACTGAAGCGGTGTTCACCTAGCCATCCAACTAGGTATCAGGAACTTTTCGGTGAATAGAATAAGCCCGTACTAGTTTTTATTATGCTACTCTTAATTTACATATCCTCTAATGCAAAATTGTATTTTTTGTTCTGAGCAAAAGTGCACTTACTATGCAGATAAAAATCGATGCATTTTACATTTGTTTTACACGAGTGCAAGTACAGATTCCATCCATCTAGTATAGGGCCAAACGGAGGAAGGAACTTAGGAAGCTCTGGCAGTAAGCTTGTTTCCTGGCAGCTTAGGTAAGGCAGGCCTACACAAATGTGTATTCTGTGTCAATGTCTGATAACATACCTGCAGTTATTCCATAGATCCAGGCAGGGAGAGTGGGGTCAGTTTTCTTCCATACACTTCATCCAGTAACCTTCAGATTGGCCCTCCCAGCCGTCAGCGAATGGAGGAATGGAGGAGGGCATCAAATCCTGCCGGACAGAAAGTTGTAGAGCAGGAAGTTGTTACAGGAGAGAAAATTACATCTAGCTGTACCAACAGCTATTCTGAATTATGAAATTGAAATCGGTAAGCAGTTTTTCATAATCTTTAACAAAATTTACATTTTCATATTTTTATATGTATCCTTTCATGTCCCTTGACTGAAAAATGCAACCTTTTAAGTGTCGGAAACATGCTAGTGTCTCTGCATTCAAGTGATGCTTACAGCTGAATAATATCTTTGTCTTGCTAAAACAATGAAACCAAAGAGAACTGTATATCACTAGTGACTAAAAGCATTCATGTATGATGATATTAAGTTGCTTCTTCCCTGGAACAAACATTATATCTGAAGCAGATTCCTAACATGATCAATTTTGATCCCAGATGAAAAGACTTCAAGCACAACAAGTAACATTTGATAGTCATTAATATAAAAGGACAGAGCTAAATGCTATCAAAACACTATAATGAAAATGAAAGGTGGCTTTGAATTATTTGGTGTATAAATGAACCTTCAACTGTAAAGTGTGGGAGGACAGTCCCATACAATTTACAGATTCATCTCTATAAAAATGGGTCCCCAAAGGTGAAATCTGTCAGATCAGACTCAAATATGATATCTGCTTTTTAGCTCCACACTCTGGGTAAAGAATTAAACAGCTGCTACCAGACAAATTCAAATTTAAACTGGGGAATAGAATAATATTATAACATAGCTCTGAAACCAAAATTACTTAGTTGAGTCTATATGAGTAACATATATGTATTTATCTATATTTATACATAAAATGTTTAAAGAGCTACATTAGATGAGGAAGGTCAGTTATTCTAGTCATTATGGAAAACATTTAATCATGAATCACAGTCAAGTGTATTTCAAACATCACTTCTAAATCAATTGTTAAATGAATAAAGACAGTATTCCTTGCATTGGGTACCCATGATAGGCATCAGCTTAAGGTCTGAGTGTAATGTAAGACGCATTTAAAGGGTGGAGGTCACTTTGGTTAGCTGGATTTCTGCCTGGTGATGAGTCCTAGATACTTCTGCAGGGAGGTGCAGTGACATTCCACTGGTGTCAAGACAGCAAAGAACACGGCAAGGCAGCATGCCAGTCTGACATCATCAGCACATTTAAAAAAAGAAAAATGAACAATATCTGTTTCTACTTCTGTATAGGACCACTCCCCACGTGGGAACCACTGTAGACACTGCATAGACATAATTACAACAAATTACAGCTAATATACTGTCTTAAAGGCATGTTCGTAAAAATGTGATTAATTCATCTTTCACAAATTTGCTATAGCATCAAATGACATGGAAAAACACCACTGCTTCGAAGATTTTATAAGTTCGTGCTGGACACAATTACCTGTTGAGCTTGCATACATACAAAGTAGCAATAAAACGCATTTGGAAAAAATATCTGATATGTTTAATTCCAAATTGTAGTAGCACTGCCTTCTACTGCACTTTACTGGCAATACAAGATGTTTTTTTTTTAAAAGACAATACGTATAGTATAGCTGCATAATATATAAAAATATATAAATAAATACATCAAGATTTTTTAAATGTTTAAACATAGAAGTTGCTAATAAAACAATGTAGTTATTCTCAAGAGGCAAAGAATGACATCAACACTGCTGACTGTTAAAGCTGACTTGTTTTGAAGGTCACTCACCTCCTCTGTTTCTCTTCACTTCTCCTGCACTTCTTTCAGGTTGCTTGTGCTTTGGGAAAATAATAATACTAAATATATTTAGAGCCGTTAAAAATTCTCAGCCGGAAAGTCAGTCTCACAACAAAAAAATTAATGAAATATTTACATTACACTATATTCAGTAGTTTTGGAATTAATGTAACATTTTACATGGAAATTTCCATGAAATCCCAAAATTCTGGATGCAATTTCCTTTCCACAGTCTCAAAATGATACCTACACCTAATACCTAATATTGTTGCTACTATCATTGTTGTAAGTGATAATAGTTAGCTTAATACTTGAGAGATGATTAAGTTGAAATGCCAGGCGTTTCCCAGCACACAAGCACCTCAAATTTAATTTATAACAACAATGAATGTGCACATTAGAATTCATTCATATTACATACAGCATAGGCATTTATTTTGTTGAACCAATGAATCATGGCCACTTAAATTGACACTGTTTGTGTGGAGCATAACAGGCAGAAAAGCTTGGAAATGAGTTTTTTCCTCAAATCATTTATTTCTCATCTGTGTGTATATAATAGGTTTATAAAGAAAGAACGATTTTACTTAATAGTTGTAAATTCTGCAGTTTGGCATCGAGTACATAGATCATAGATGTTACAGTGAGTTGGCATGCCATGCTAAATATTACAGACAAAGTTATAATAAATAAGTATATAATAAAGCAAGCTGAATAGCAATGCCGAATATGAAGCAGAAAGGGGAGCAGTTTCTGCCTGACAGCATGGAGAATAATCCCAGTCCTTCCTGGTGATCTAGCCAGGGTGACCAGTTTTAAGACTCAGCCTCAAACATCTTCTTCCTGCCGCCCATTCCGGCCTTGTCTTCAATGTTCTTGCGCCAATCGCCCACATCACGCCGGTCCTTATTCTTTAGGGGTGTGGATGAGAAAATTGGAGAATTCGAGGAAATTAACAGATTCAATTCAGGAACCACCATTCTATGGTTACTTTTACTAAAATTGGGTATAACACATAACAAAGAAAAACTGCCCATGAACTCTGAAACCGCTGAGTTTACAGTCAGAAAAAAAGGTATAGTCCTATTTCAGTTTTGTTCCCCAAGGTCCAAACGACAATAATATACCTCCAATGGTACAAAAATGTTGCATAGAATCTATTTTTGTACCTTAAAAGGTATGTTTGCCTACAATTGGCTCCAGTGAGAAGTAATTGTACCCTCAAAGGTACAAACTGGTACTTTTCTGATTTTTTTTTTTGCACATTCTCTGCAAAAAAAAAAAAAACAAGTGCTTGAGGGATTTCCCTAGTTTATTTGTAGTTATTTAATTATGTTCATTTAGTTCATTTATTTATAGCTTTCATACTTCTTATTTTTATATTTCTTTCTGTTGCTACTCGCTCATCATGTTCTTTGCCTGTCTCATACAACGTACTCTCACCAAGGCCGTCTGACCCCCTGGCTCCAGGAGTCTGTGTGAAGGCCATAGATAAAGGGCCTGCTTCCCTCAGTGGGGGCAGAATCAGGCAGAATCAGACACAGACAGACACTGAACCGGCCGTGTGAAACATCTTTCTGTAACACCTTCATTCTGTCTTAACAAACTGCTTAAGCTTAAGGAACCTGCCTCATCATTCAACTAAAAGAACCTGAGGTTTCACTGAAGAAATCTATCATGCTGTTATAAGCTTGCTGTAGCTTCAAGGATCACTCACGTCCTCTTTGATCTCCTTCTTCACTTGCTTCAGGTTGGATCTCAGATCTAAGGTCACCTTGTGTTTGGAGCCCAGCAGGGCCTGGAGCATGGCGTCAGCAGACATTCGCACCTTCTTCAGAGGTGGTTTCTTGAACTTACCCTTCAGGTCAATGATTTTAATCTTCATGTCAGCCACCTGCGAAATCAGGAGGAGGACGGACATGTGGACATGTGGACATGTGGACATGTGGAACACCACGCTATCCAGGAAAAGTAAATGGGATTAACAAATGAATGTGTGCATACCTCCATGCAGACCAATTCTACTTTTCTCTCTAAGTCGTATCGTTCTTCATCAATCGCATCGATTTTCGCGTTAAATTCCATGCATAGTTCCTAATAAGGAATCAGCACGACACACTGTGTGAAAGAATAGCTACAATGATGTGACAGTATAAATGCGAACTTATTTTATGAGCATTTGCACAGATATGAAACCAAAATATAATGCATTTTAATCTTTATATGCTAACTTTACTTCATTTGCAGCATAGAGGTTAAAATGCAAGGTATTTTCTTGTCATGGCAGCAGAAATGCACATAAATTAAGTATACATTTGCACTTTTACAAACAATCAATTGTGGCACTTATCATTTTTAAAAGTGAATGCGTACTTGCGTACCAGTTATGTCCCTGGCTATCTGAGTTGCATGCCGTGATGTTACTGATATTTACACTAGTTTTAAGATTCTGTTACTTTTCCTGTGAAACAGAAGTGAGCTAGCTAGTTTGCAACCAGATACCCAGTGTTACTGAAATGTTTTTAATACAAATGAATTGACAGAATATGTTTGCTGCTGCTCTGAAGGAAGCTTAGCAATCTTGCCTAGGGTGCTAGAACACTCAGTGTTGGCCCTTTCACCTACATATATCTTGCATCAAATTATGAGTAATTGATTTGTTAACATCTGAACTAGAGAAAATAATCACTAATTATATTTCAGCCTGAGTCTTGGTGTCCTACCTGTAACCCTTTCAGAGAATTAGGGAGGAACAAGGGAGGACATTTCTCCTCCAAGTACCTTTTTCTCTCTTCTGCATTTGCAATCGCTTCTTGGTCGAGTAAAGTCTTAGCAAGCTGAAGCATCATGCTCTGTGTAGCAAAAGCCCTTTAGTACTCATAGCTAATCACAGTAGTCTCAATCTGGTGATAGGAACAAGCAAGTCTCCTTACCTTTATGGTGTGCTTACGGCTTGCTGACATTTTTTTTCTATTTGTTGAAGAAAAAAGTCAATGTTATCACTTCAGAAACAACCACTGTTTCCTACATCAGATGGATAGCAAGATATCCATTTTATCAGAAGATGCAACCCCATAACAGGAATGAAAGTATAGCAAGCAGTTGCTGCCAGTTTTCATGCCTGCACCCTGACATTATCAATATGTGATTTCAGAGGAAAAACACAATGGGTGTCATTTTCAGTACCATATCAGAGCGTATACAATAGATTAATAAACAAAACTCTCCAATCCCACAAACACAAAACACTTACTCTGTCATTTTGGTTGCCTGTATGCTTCACAAACTGGGAAATGAAATGAAAATGATTAAAATATACTATCAAACAACCGGACACATTTCCATGAGTAAATATCTGAGCTTTTGATGAAACAATTAAGTGTAAACATGAAATGTGCTGATTTATGTATCATTGTGAAATTACGTTTATTCTTTAGATCGCACATACAATGCATAAATGGGAAAAAAAAACAGATGATGTGTAAATAAATGAGTAATTAATAGTAAATTCACGTGATAAGCAGGAACATGATCTGAACAAGACCTTCTCCGTGATACAGTTTGGATAGCATGTGCGGTGAGCAGTAAATCCAGAGGCAAGCAAAAGGTTTCTAAATTTGGGGATGGCAAGATCCTGTTGGGTCACTCTGTTATGATAAGCTTGTCTCCGGGACAAGTCATTAAAATCTGACACTGCATGTGATGCTGCCAGAGCTTTCCTTAAGAGGAAGGCCTTGCTTGAGAGTGCTGAGACATTACAACACATCTCAGAAATAACTACTGTTCCAAATTACATCTCGCTGGAGCCTAATCAAATACAAACTAACAAGAGCTTTAACTTTCCATATTCATGGAGCTCCTACCACTCCGCACTTGGCTTTATATGAATATAATTTAAGATTATCTTTAGCCTTTAGTCTTTTCTTATTAACCAACTTCACACTGGAATGTTAGGCATCATACAACAATATATTACAAAAGCTTTCTCCAGATAACAATTTTTTCCTTGTCATTTTATGTTCTATTAAGACACAATTAGTCCTACTATTACAACCAGAGGTCACCTCTTTCTTATTAAAACAGTGTTTAGCTGGTGGTTCTACACCCATACTAGCCCAAAGCATAGCGTAAACAAGGAATTAAACTAAACCTGAAAAAATATATATTTACAAAACACTTTAACATGCCTTCTGTGTGAGATGGTGTTGTCAGAAGGTTAAAAGTAAAATTGCGAACTTTTTCACAGATTCTGAATAGAGGATAAGATCATTTTGGAAAGGCAGCGTAATCCTAACATTCTGGAGACTTTTGAGGGTTTAAGGTTTTTACTATTTTTTACCATGGATACAGATTTCTTGGTGTCTTTAATTTGCAGTGTACTACATACAAAACAGCGCCTTAGCTTTTCCCTTATCCTGGCTAAATCTGTGGATATTAGCCTGTAGTAGCAGAAGTTGTTTTTGTTCCACCTCTCGGCTTGAGAAAGTGTCAAGTGCACAAGACAGGCATGTAAAAGGCCAATTAATAGAAACTTTAAAGAGCGAAGGCGACAGCAAGCTGACAGCTCGTCCTCCTGATTTTTTTGTCGTTAATTGTACCGAGGAACACTTGTTGGGCTCGTTATTTCTCATCAGTACTTGAGGAGCATTTTGACAGCTGGCTCAAATGTCAAGCACGGTTAGAAATGCACCAATGTGACCTTTCCCTGACGTGGATTTTCCCTCCGTTTTGCTGGAGGGTAACACAGTACAGAGCTACAGCAATGTCCTTGGTGGTCAGGGTCAGAATGCAGAAAATTCAGAAACGCAGATATAGGCACAAGGAAGACTTTGACTTAACTGACATTATTTGAGTCCAACATTCTGTTGACAGCAAGAATAACATTTGAAGATCACTTTCAAATGTACTGCTTCTGGCTCGCTCAGTTACAGCGTGACACATCATCAGCCCATAATTCAAGTCCCATTATCTGCCATTGACAACTTCTTGTATTTTTTTCCTCTGAATTTACTCTTTGTTTTACCCAATGTTGTGTATGATCTTCCTAAAATTAAACTAACCTGAGCTGAAAAAGTCACTGGTTTCATAAGAATTCATTTTAATTTAATTCTATTTGAAAATTTAGCATGCTTAGCATTGCCTGTTTTACAGTTCTTAATTTATGAAGCGGAAAAAAAACTTCATACAGCAATACTACATATACAACAAATTGCCTATGGAAAGCAAACAGCTGAAAACTTCTAGCACAAAAGTAAAATCCTTTACTGACAGTGATATAAGCAGCTCAGTGTGGAGAAGGGCAGAGTGCAGCCAGAAAGAGAGATGGGATGGTTCTCACCTGTGAGGAGAAGAGCAGAGCAGGAAAAGCGTGTGCCAGCGATGGAGAGAAAAGCGGCCGAGAGCTGAAATGTAGGGATGGTATTTATTGCATTCTGCCAGAGCACTTCAAATCCCCATCTTTCTGTTTATGGCAGAGGATTATGCCCAGACCAATGGGCTAACAAGGTCAGGAAATACAGCACTACATCCATCCACTGTCATACCCTGCCCGTGAAAGCCTCATGTGCCACGCCCCCTGATACCTCATGTCTCTCCCCTGATGGATTCCAGCTGTCGTCAATTGTGATAATCTGTTTTTGGTTTCGTTTGTGTCAGCTTTCAGTATTTAGTCCGTGTCCCTGCACTCAGTGTGAGATCCGTCATTGTGATGTTCTGTAGCGTATACCCTGTCCGTCTACCCATTAAACCCCGTTTTCCCTGGATATTCCTGCCTTTGTCGTCTTGCCTCCTTACGCTGCCTTCATCCAGGCACGCTGCGCTAACCCGCTCGTGACATCCACTCCCTCACATTCATCCAATATAAATAAACTGTCCTTCAAGTATGTCATCTCATTGTCTTATTTCATAAACGCTACTACCCAGTAAAATCCGCAACAAAATCTTGAATGAGTTACAATCTAAATTCATTTAAAATACATGTTTACTTACTTTATACTTCAGAAACATCATTCATCAATAATACTTACTTTACAAACACATTAATTGAACACGACTGATAAATATTCACATATAAATTTTACTGACATCATACATATAATACAAATTCAAAACAGCACTGAGGCAGGTATGATGTAACTCTTAATTCTGATATCCAAAGAAACAAAAGGATTTCTTAGACTTACCTGACTGAAGACTGGGAGGTGGGTTCTCATTGGTCAGGTCGTGAATGACGGCCACGCTGCTTTTCATTCACACACCTGCGGTTTCCTTGGCAACAGCAATAAATGAAAAGTTCCTCTTCCAGGGAAAATTTAGAGTAAAGAACATATTCTATGACAGGCAGTGTTTTGAAAAAGGGGCTGAGGGAGTTGATGGAGGGAAAAGTATACAGGGAAAACCCTTAAGAGACTCCTAAAGATTAAATCTGGTCTGATTGTAAAAAATGACACTAACTAGACCTTGAGTCACATAAGCTGTGTCAGTTGTAACAGTGGCCATCACTCCTGAGGACCGATACATACAAATAGACAAATTATAAACAAATGAAAACAACAAACGAAAATGAGCTGACACACTGATACCAGCATCTAGTGAAATGTCATGACATTCAGGTAACTGCAAAACTGAGCTTGCAGAATTTTTTGCCAGACCTAAAGGCCAGTGTCTAAATTTATTTCATATGTGAAATGTTTTAACTATTTTTAAAATTGTTAAAACCGTATTTTAAAATAGATTGTGTTATTTAAAACCACAGTATTTGCAAGAATAACATCCCAGGGAGCATTACAGCATTTACCTTAAATACTAAAAACAGAAATTCAGATTCTGATCTAACTATCATCAGCCGCGAGAATGACAAATGAACATAACTGTGTAGACGGTGTTTATTAATAGTACCTATTAATAGTAGTTGGGTCCATGATAAATATTTATATTTTTAAAAATACTTATGAGTCGTAGCGGTAATTAATGTACTTCTGAATGTTACTTATGTTTTAAGATTACTCCTAAACTACCTCATTTTCACTCACATTAAAACACCCCAAGAACCTGCAAAGAAATACTTGCAAAGGCATACAGAAAAGGCTATAAAGCATATGAAAAGTTTCCTTAAAGTCATTTATTTATACAAGTTTGCGTGCAATATCTGTGTTAATGAGTCGCAGTGAGGGCTTCAGGGGTGGTAAAATGGTCAATCAGCTATGGCAACAGACCCAGGCCTTGCTTGCCCATTACCCTACACCACGGCTAGCGGTTAGCAGATACAGCAATGGGCGACTGACAGGAGATTCACAGCTCATTTCAGCACTGACTGGGGTCAGATGGGGCAGAAGCCCGGCAAGAGGAACACATTTATGCCTCAGCGGATTCAAACATCTTCTTCCTGCCATCCATGCCAGCCTTGTCCTCGATGTTCTTGCGCCAGTCTCCCACATCACGCAGGTCCTTATCCTATGAAGCATAATGGAAGCATGATGTGTTTGAAAACCGACTGATGACAAATATTTCAATTGTGATTTTTTTTTGTGTATTTAGTTTCGATCTAGTCAAATCCATAAACAACGAGGATGGGCAAGATCAGATTTGCGGACAGATCATTTTTGAGCCCATGAGATTCAGTCACTGCCATTCTTTGCAGACCTGTGTCGTCCAGCATAACTGTTTTCAGAAGATCATTCACCTCCTCCTTGACCTCCTTCTTCACTTGCTTCAGGTTGGCCCTCAGGTCCAAGTTGACCGTATGCTTGGAGCCCAGCAGAGCCTTCAGCATGGCGTCGGCAGACATGCGCACCTTCCTCAGAGCCGGCTTCTTGAACTTGCCCTTCAGGTCTTGAATTTTAATCCTCAGGTCTTCAATCTGAAGCCAGAAGGGGAATCACAACAGAACAGTACTGAGATACTAATACCTATTACAAAAAAGACCATGGAGGTATCAGGGAAAACAAGCCCTTTACCTCCTTAGAACTCTTGTCCACTTTGCTTTCCAGGTCATATCGTTCCTCATCAACTTTGTCAATTTTCTGGTGAAGCTGTTTCAAAAATTCCTGGGTAGCAACAAATAGGTAGACAAACAGTGCTACATAAAACCTGCTAATCTTGATTTGTCTGGGGTTAGTTGATACTTTAAAAAATGTAAAGCTCACACATACAGCAGTGTTAGAGCCGTCTGGAAATGGCAACAGAACCTGCGGCCCTTGTGGCCTCAGAGCATACAGGTACCTGCAGCTCCTGCAATGATCCAGGCAGAGATAGTGGTGGGCAGTTTTCTTCCATGTAGGTTCTTCTCTCCTCTTCCTTCTGCTTTGCCTCAGCTTCAAGTAGACCCTTGGCGATGGAGAGCATTAAGCTCTGCGAAAGAGACACAGACAGAAGCGATCAGTCATAAGAGAAGGACACTGACAGTCACTTTTAAATAATGAAAAGGCTTGCATCCTCAGGATTTGTCCTTTAATCGCAGAAAACTGTTCTATAACTACCAAATTTGATGTAAAATTACTTATTTACCTTCAGATTATGCCTGCGACTCGATGACATCTTTTTTCTAAAGAGGTTGGCAGAAAATAAAGTGTCAGTGCAAATGCTATTGAACAAAGACGGCAAAACTGAAAATGTAATAAACTGTATGGTGATTTCGAATGCAAAGCCAAAGCCCTGAATTGGCATCATTATTCCATAATGTCCACAAAGCAAAGCTAACAGGACACTTACTCAGACATCTTTGCGGTTTGTGTTTACCACCTGTGGAAAAAGCAGCCATGGTGAATATTCATGAATCACCCAGAAAACACCACTTTAATTAATAGTGACCATCAACCTAAACTCATGACTCTTTCAATAACCCTTAAGCTTTACAGAGACACATATACTATAAAAGCATAGATTGTTCTTTATAAATTGTCCTCATTGCAGGAATTATTACTTAGATTTGATGAAGTTATTGTGTTTTCTCAATAGCTTTCTAAATTTGAGTAGGTTGAGAAGGGCCAGCTGTCTTGCATTGCTGTGTTAGGATAGTCTCGCTTTGGCACATGGGTAACACCTGACACCACAAGTGGTAGTGCCAGACTTTGCCTTCTGAAACAACTTTGAGGAGGGCCAACCCATTAAACTGAATTTCACGATTAACATTTACGGTTCAATTCATGCACAGTCTGCTGTGCCTGCACTTCAGTATGCAGTAAAACTGTCTGAAATCAGTCCATTCAATAAAAAAAAAACAATGCAAAAGTTGAGAGGTCATTCATATACATGTAAATGGATGTGTTGACACCAGGGTAAACAGTGGAGTATCGCTTTCAAAATTTACTGCCAAAAGCAGTTCACTTTTAGTGTATCCCATCATCGGGTGATATATCAGACACAAACTGTCAGATCACGCTGGTTCACAGTTCAGCTAGGTACATTCAACTTGCTCAATATTTTACACCCACTTTGACATTGACTTCAGGACTAGCTAAAGAAAAAAACACTGATATTTCATATATACATTTACGTACTACATTTAAAAAATTAAGAAAGCAAAGAATATCAAAAAACTTTTTTTAACTTCATTTCAATACCATACAGAGGACAATGTCAAATTCATTGTAATATAGAACTGTAATTATATTTTGCCTCAATACTGAGAGTATGCTATGTAAGTGAATAACAGTACATCTCAATACTGTGAGTATGCCATCTAAGTGAATAACAGTACATCTCAATACTGTGAGTATGCCATCTAAGTGAATAACAGTACATCTCAATACTGTGAGTA
>JABFEB020000020.1:4936831-4949251 GCA_019775895.2 Stomatorhinus ivindoensis | reverse complement strand
CATGAGGATGAATCCAAACTGTGTTACGACCCACATGACAAAACCAAAATTGTCAAAATAAAACTGATGCTCATCCCCTATTACAAACATGCAATCACCAAAGAAACAGCCCAAACAAAGAAGAAAATGCCAGAGTCCAGCTTAGTACACCTGCACCAAGTTGCCTTTAATATTTACAGTTCCATTTACAAATACATTGGACTTTAAAACCATGACACTAGAAACATTGCTGACTTTGCATGTTTTTGTAAATTACCTTTCCAACACGGTCAGAACTTCTTGGTTTTACAAAATTTGCCTGAGTGTTCTTAGACTTACCTAGCACTGACAGTACCAGTCTATATATATATATATATATATAAAAAAATAATAAATCAACTAGCAAAACCAATACCTGGAAATCAAACGAACAGTAGCCATATCTTCCATCAATGAAAATCAATATCAATACCAGACACACTGGGAGAACGCACTGTCAGATGTTACGTTACAAATGTTTCGCATTGGTCATCACAACATTTGTTTGGATAAATACTGGCACCGATGACCGGCCGACCAATCAGAACACCAAGCACATACGACACTCTGTAATATCGAATAGCGTAGGACTGTGCTGTGCTAAAACGTCACGGAAAATTCCACGAACACCACGGTTTCGTGCGAAAGCACAAGGGGATGATCGTCAGTGGCTGAAACGACTGCCTGGACCAGCAATGCTTGTAGATTTGAGCCTGGATGTTGGCATACGGCAGGAGGAAGGGGATGCAAGTAAAATAAAAAAAGAATAACTTCGCCGTTGCGGTTAAGCAGCACCCAGTGACAGGTCAAACCCAGTGTCAAATAAAAGGCTAACGGCTAACAAGCCCACCATGCTCACAGGTGCTGGATTGTCAAGAGATGTCACATTGGAAACACATCAATGAGAAGATGCCCCGTGCTGTGTTGGCAATCAGAGAGCTCCGTGGACAGTTGGATAACGTTTATCCTGCTTGTTCAGAGAGAATGGCCACCCAGAATGCTTGGGCGAGGTACGAGCGTTACTGGATAACCGAAAGTCTAAAAAGAAAAGCACGCACACTCTCACACACACACGCAGAGGTGGGGTCATCTCCCTCCCCATACACCACAAAAGTCTGAGTCACCACCAGCCAATCAGAAGCCAGGGAAGATGCCACGTTCGGCACAAAATCCCACCTCCGTGTCACTGGGTCACCTGAGATCCTCTTTGAAGTGATAGCATTCAATCCAGCATGACAGAGTGTGCGCCGCAAAAGTTCGGGAAGCTCTGAAACAAAGGTGGTCCGATGGGGGGTGTCCATGACAGCTACACTGAAGAACAAGGGTCCCCGCAGGCAGACTGGACCATCAGAGTGACAGACAGCCGCAGAGGATCATCCTGATGAATTTATTCCAACTTGCAAACAGCAGACCCATTTATTAATATATATACTTTAAATAGCTCATTGATCATTGATCATTCCTACAGGAATCACAACATTACAGCTCACAGATCTGATTCAGGAGGGAATTGAGGCTGGCATCACAACAAAAGAAGAACGTTGAGATAAAAATGACCACAATAAGCAGGTAGATGGGTCAGGTCCAAGCCACCTTTCGGGAGATCGCTTGCTTGAAACATTCAGGGTCCACATCTCCGCCAGGACGCAGCGCCCTCTCCAGGTTGACCAGCACGTTCTGGTGGCATTCCCGGATGTTTACTGGGTATCGGGCCCTGAGCAGCTCGTAGGCGGCGATCAGCCTCATGTTCTGCCGAACCATGAGGTACTGGATGATGCAGGCCGGAGCCAGAGAGTAGCCGTCCCGGCAGTGAACCAGGACGCGCTTGCGTTTCTCCGTGGAGGCGTCAATGCATTCGTTAATATCCTCGAAGCAGCGCTGCCGAAGGGCGGGGCCCTCGGCGACGGCGTCCGATAGGTCGCCCATGTCCACCTTGAGGCGGGACCAGCTGTGCCGAGCCCCCCGCGTGCAGGTGCAGGGGATGAGGCTGGGTCCCGCCTCCCCCGGCAGGCTGCTCATGTCGATGACGCTGTCGATGTTGTTCCTGCACAGCATGCGCCCGCTGTACGCCGCGTTCAGGTTGCCCACGTAGATGTAGTCGGTCACCTTGGAGATGACCGGCTCGGAGAAGTGGAAGTGCTCGCCGTCCGCCGCCCTGGGCTCGGCACCGCCCGTCCCGCCGGAGCCGGCGCGGCAGCTGTAGCTGCGCAGCTTCTTGGAGCCCGAGCGCGACGGGGGATTGGAGTCCGACTCGGTGCTGCTGTTCCAAGGCGGGGAGAAGAGGGCGAAGCGGCTGGAGGACCTGCTCTTGATGAGAGGCTCCACGGGGCTGGGGAGGCCGGAGCTGTGGGCCGTGGTGGAACCGGAGGCACAGAAGAGGGAGGCGCGTTCCAGGGAGCCTGTGCTGCTGGCGGCCCCCGCACTGTGGGCCTGCTCCATCTGCAGGGACGTCACACACACTTTAGCACTCTAACCTGCCCAGTCACATTTATTTCAATGGCAGTCTTAGGTACTTATTATTAATTATTATTATTATTATTATTATTATTAATAATAATCATAAATTATTCCCCCTCAAGAGACCGCATGAAAGCATAGCAGAAGGTTTTGGGTGGAGACTATTATTAATAGCCACCATTACTAATTATTATGTCATTATTACAATCCCAGACCTGAGACTACGGGTGCCATTTGGTTGTTTGTATACGGTATATTCTTTACATATTTATGTCCATTCATATTGTGCTTATCTTGAGTGTTTTGTCTGATCCTGTTTATAACACCTGTATCACCAAAATTTCCCTCTGTGGGACTAAATGTTCATCTCATCTCATCTAAATTACTAATGGAACATAACTGGTACTTCATTCATCCCCATGGGGGATGACTTATGTATCCCATCATGCTCTCCATGAGATATGCAGTCGAGAACTGGAACAGTGTCATCAAGCGTCCATTGAGGAACTGGGCTTAAGGGCCCAACGGTGGCATCAGTTTGGCTGATCATGAGAGTAGAACCAGCAACCTTCCGATCACGACACCATCCTCATTCTTATCCCACTCAGCCACAGGCGGCAGTGAGAGTCAGAGGGCAGCCCGGAAGGGACCGTCAGGTTCTTTGGTGCTATTCCGCGTCGGGCCCAGGTCGACAGTCACGCCGGGACAGAGGGGGGTATCACGACCGAAGGCGTCACCTGCGCTTTGAGGTTGTTCTTCCACTCGGGCGTCTCCAGGGCCTTGAAGCGGCCGCTGCTGTCGGAGGAGATGGAGAAGCAGAGGGGCCGGTGGGTCCTGGGGGGCATCTGTGGGGTAAGGACCCGGGCTCCCGGCCGGGACTCGAGCTGCTCAGGCTTATTCATGATGAGGCTGGGACAGGAGCCTACACACATGCACGGGAGGGGGGAAGCCAGGGCATCCTCATTACATACTGCCTCTTCATCCATATGCCATTTTTTTTCCACCACAACAATTCCATTATTTACTTAATGCCATATATTTATTATTCATTATTCACATAGAGGAACATCTCGTTGCCATTTCCCCCAATCCTACCTCACCCCCATTGTGCACCTGTATCTGTGCATTACATTTCATGTTGCTATTGTATGCATTGGTACTGGATAGACACTAACTCCTCATACACAGCACCAAACAAACCTGAAAAAATGTATGGAAAGCAATTGGTGGGGGGGGGGTGATTCTGGTTCTTCCCAGGGAAACTGAAAATCATGTTAGTAAAATACAAAAAGTACCAGAGCAATTACATCACAAGACCCAGTAAATCTGACCAGACGACTTGTGGACGCGCTCCGCCATGTTTCGGCGGCGATTTCAGCCCTCGAGTAGTCCTGTCGTAGGCGTAACAATAGCAGCCTGGTCTGTGATGCGTTTAAGGCCGCGGCGAGATACGCGTTCCTGACTTTCTCCGAGCATGGTTACATAACAGACAGTGAGGCGTTATCACACGGACCAGCATCAGAATAAATTCCGGGGCCTCGCATACAAATGTCCGCAGCACATCTGTGATAACGTGCCGGGTAGGGGGCTTGTCGTGCTGGGGGGGGGGGGTACCTGGGGAGACATGGGGCTGACACAGCTGAAGTGGAGACAAGCATATGACTCACAGCCAGAAGGACCAAACTTTGTATACTCTCAATGGTGAAATACAGCGGGTGGGAGGATAGGAGAGGGCAGCTCTCTCACAGTCAAGTATTATACACTGGGGGGGTCCAAAGTATCCTGCCCCCTAGTGACTGAGGTCCTGCAGAGGAAGACCAATGCCGCTTAAAAAGGTACAATAAATCCTTAACTGCCATTTCGAACATTAAAGAAACTTCAGCAAATAGGGCTGCAAATCCTATTACTCTAAATGATATGCACATATTCGGCATATAGTTTTGTCAAAAGCAACACAAGTGAGGAACGTTCTTGGGGTCAGAGAGCAGAGCATTCCTGGAGCAGCTGCCGTTAAGGGCCTTGCCCAAGGCTCCTACCGGTGCTGTAATACCTTCCAGACACAAGTACTGATGCTTAACCCACTGAGCTTCATACAATCCCATAAAGTACACAATTAAAGAAAAAAAAAATGTAATCAAGCATTTTATTCACATCTACTACTGTTACACCTGGCAAGCAAATATAACAAGCATTCTTCTGTCACCAGGTGAGAAGAACAGTGTCAAAAAATGGCCTAGATAGACTACAAAACCTTTCCTCCAACTCAAACCAAGATGATCAATGAGTGCAATGCACTTGTCAATCTCACTTAAGTTTGTTCTGGATCATGGGTGGCCAATCTTATCCCCAAAGGGCCGTTGTGTATGCAGGTTTTTGGTATAACCTTTAGGTCAGCTGTTGAAACCCAGGGGGCAAGGACTCTTCAGCCAATCGGTCCTTTAATTCAGTGTTTCCCAACCCAGTCCTCGATGAACCCCGGACAGTCCACGTTTTTGCTTCCTTTCAGCTCCCAGCGCACCTGTACCAGGTATTCGGTGTTCCTGATTGGCTAGGAGCTGAGAGGGGGCAAAAAAGTGGAGTGTCCAGGGTTCCCCGAGGACTGGGTTGGGAAACACTGCTCTAATTAGTAATCTAATTAGGGAGTTGCAGTAAAAACCTGCATACACACCGGCCCTTTGGGGATTAGATTGCCCAGCCCTGTTCTTGATTGTACTCAATTATAAGAATATGTCTAAAGTATCAGAGTTTTCACCGATCACAGCTAATGGTGGAGACACGCAAACACCGATAGGTGTGAAATTTATGTCACACATAGACGATACAAGCTTCACACGGATTTCAACTGGCCCATTGCCACTTCCTATTATAAAAAAAACAATTGTATCTTTGTGCACTAACACAGAGTGCTAACAGATCAAAGCCGTGCAGCCCGCAATACATAAAGGAAGCATCATAATCACTTTAAGGCTAAACGTTAACGCCGGAAAATCTAATTGGTGCACTAGGCCCAAGTAGACTTAACAGGGCAGGATACTTCAATGTTTGCATATGTCACTGATTAGCAGAGATAAGACACTTTTTCCAGTTACAGGAGGAGCTACCGAGAACACACACGTTTTTCATGGTCTGCTGTCAGTGTTGACTTAAACATGTAGGCTAAAATCCCACATCTGAGCATGGACACACTCGAGCACCAGATTTACTGCACGTACCAGTTACACATTCTGAACGAGTGATCGAAGGCTGCAGACAATTGTTGATCTTGGACGGATTGTGAACATACTTGGCTATCATGCCTAAGAAAAGGAGGAAGAAAAAAAACAAGAAATCATTCATAAATTCCCCTTAGACCTATTATTGTGTCAGATAAAAAAAAATTAACAGTTCACTTAAACTAAATCAGAATCATATTCGCAAGACGGAATATAATACATGCTGTAACAATTACACGACTTAATCATGATGTATGTTCAATTTTAAAAACACGAAATACCTGCCCTACCATTCTTATTGGAGTTTAGCTTCTTATCCGGCAGCTTAAGTACGAAAACATCTTTGTTCCATTTTTCTATGGATTCCATCTTATGACCCCCTGGAAAACAAACAATACAAATGAGATGTTGCATGAAATCCGAAATACTTCGAAGCACTCTCTGTTAAAGATAATTTAAACGCAAAGTATATCGTTTTTATTAGAAGGAAAAACCACTCCCACGCAATCTACAACGATGGTTATGGTGCAAACATACGAGAAACCTGGCATCTTACAGAACGAAACTCTGATTATACAGTAATCAAATGTAGCTAACCATGGTAAATTGCAATTTTATCGAACCGGCAGCCGTAATAAATAAAATGGTTTTCGTACATCTGTATGAATGGCAACCCTCGTGATTTGTGTTCTTTAATCACTGCAGAGCTCTCCGAAGATATGACATCGCAGCCCCTTGAAGCTGCAGAAAAATCTTTGGCCATTTCCACGCGTACACACAAATGACTGCGTTGCACAAGATACGCTATTTGCCACGATAAACACAATGACACTTTCGTTACGTGTATAAAAGGATCTAAAGCCGAAAATACATTATTTCTACAGAACACCCGCCATCCACTCGATCTATGCAGCACACAGCTGAAAAAAGCTCACGTGGACAATCGAGTTACCTCAACCACGCGACGACGAGGGAATGGTGGGAGATGAAGTCCGTCCAAACTGCGGTCGTTGTTCTGGTATAACTTATTGTTGTGGATGTTACTATCGGTTGCGATCGTATCATTTTAAATAATAATAGGTTAAACAATATAGATCAAATCACTGGAGCAAAATTACAAATTACTGAAAATGTATATGAAGTCTAGCGATGAATGCAGGTAAAACTGCTTTAATTAATTTAATTAGCACGTATTGCAGGGGAAATTAGGAACCAATTTTTTTAAATGCATTTCTTGATATTTTGCAATTCACTGAAAATCAAGAAAAATAAAGTGCATCACTCTTCTATTAATCTAGGGGTGGCCAATCTTATCCGCAAAGGGCTGGTGTGTATGCAGGTTTTTGGAATTACCTGCAAGTCAGCGGTTCAAACCCAGGTGTGAGGACTCTTCAGCCAACCAGTCCTCTAATTAGTAATATAATTAGGGAGTTGCAGCAAAAACCCGCATACACACCGGCCCTTTGCGGATTATATGTATTTTTATATATTCATGACTATGTCTGAACATAATAATTTTATTTAAATTACTTAAATGAAGTTTTATTAAATTCTAAAATTCAGAATAAGAATCAAGCTTTACTCACCTGTAATAACTAGTAAGTTGATGAAGGATGTTATCCAAGGAATTTCCCACTTGTCAAGGTTCCAAAACCATTCAGTGCAATCACTTGTGTTGGTAGCCAACAGCACCTTACAATTGGACAGCCCTTCCCCCTCCTGCGGTATCTTGGCAACTAGGACCAGGGTGATGTCACTGGGGAGTGAGGGCTCATGACACAGCACACCAGCCCTAACCTGTGACTGCCACTCAACAAACACATAGGGTGAATGAATACCTTTCTATCCTTTCTTCATTAGTTATCATTATTGTCTGTTTTTTCAGCAACACTTTACACAAATGATGCAGTAGTGCACTTACATATGAATTAATAAACCAGAAACTAAGTGTTAGTTACGTGCTGATCCGATGTACGTTCATCATTAATCTGTCATAACGGTTTGTGTATTTCCATATTTCTTCATGATTAGCACTTGAGTAATAACTGACTTACTAAGTTCCTTGTGCCCCCTCTAGGAAGGTATTGCTGTTTTTTCATCCTGCCTAAACAGTTATCTTAAGCAAACAAATAACTCGTTCTGCTTGACAGAGTGTTCCTCAGCCTAGGATAACCACCAGCCCAGCCCTGTACAGCACTGCAAAAGTGGTTGGACCAAGGAGTGCGGGATGGGTTGATATGTGGATTGAGGTGCACTTTGCAATCTAGATTTACCTGAATGCAATTTCACATGTAATCACAATAGCCCAAAATTTACATTGCAGTACCCTAATGTTTGGAAGTATGCTGTTGTTGTTATTGCTGCTGTTACGATTGACTGTATCACCCCCGAGGAAACAGAGTATGTCACACTAACACTGTACTGCTCATGACAGACACACTCTTGTGCTTATTCAAAGGTGACTGATTGTACCATGTGAAGGTTATGCTGCTATAGACACTTACCAATGCAAAGGGGCCAAGGAAGGATAAAACAAGTGGGAGCAAATTAGCATTTCAAAGGCTCCTGCAAGACAGGGTTTTTCACTCCTTGGTACACGACGTGCATTAGCCAAGTCCCCAAGCAGCTATCCAGGTCTGCCACACTATGGCCTCACCTAGACATCGAGCCCTGTATCTTTCTATCTCCTTAACCCAATGGTCCAGCAGTCTTCAAACATGAGATAATGACACCAGAAGGATGGAAAAAAATCACAGTTTGAGGATGAGTAGATCAACATTCAGAATTAGAGCAGCACAACAACAAAATGTCCCTCCTGCATTTAACCCACATGTGACATTGTGACAAAGCAGGATGCAACTAATTTAGCACCCAGGGAGCAGTGCTTGGGGTTGATACCTTGCTGGTCAGGGATTCAAACTTGCAATCTTTCAGTTACAAGCCTGCATCCTTAACTATTAAGCCACCACTGCCCATTCAAAGCATATAGGAGAGATTAAGGCAGTGTTTCCCGAGCCAGTCCTCGGGGCCCATCCTCTCAGCTCCCAGTGCACCTGTACCAGGTACTCAGTGTTCCTGATTGGCTGGGAGCTGGGATGGAGCGAAAACATGGACTGGATAGAGAAACATTGGATTAAGGAATTTTTCTAAATATGGTGTTAGGCAACTTTTATTAAGCAGTCAAAGTTATTTCTACCCATGCAGTGTAGGTTAGGTAGCTTAAACTATAAAAAGTACACAAAATATGAACAAAACCAAACATAATCTTCAGCAGGCTGGTCTTGACCTCCTACTGCAGTGGGAATTGATGCAGCACACTGCATGTGTGTTTCACGGCAGGGACCAACAGGAAAGCTCTGTGTTTGCTTCCCGGTGGATGTAGGGAGATCAGAGGACTCAGCAGCCAGCAGAAGGTGAGTCATGGCCGAAAAGGTCAGCTCTGCGGGAGCATCTAAGCAAGCTCAGGAGAGCCGTCACCTCCGTAGCATGCAGACGGTACATCGGATAACTGAAACGGCATGTTTCTGTTTCGTCTGTTTGCTGAATCATTGATCATTGCTGAGATGGCAGGGAACGATTAGTGTAAAATAAGGTTAACAAGGATAATCTCAGGTACAAGGCGTGCTTCCAAAAAGCATCTTGCATGACCCATTACCAAGAATGACATCTGCCACTACCTCCATTCTGTTTCATATCCATCTTGTCAATCAATCTTTGCATGTAATGTTAAAAATTTGTCGAATCAGAAATTGTTTATATTGATTACGTCCACCTGTCCTTCATTCTCCATTATGCATACAAATTGGTGAATTGGTTCAACCCCAGTCTCCTACATACCAGGTGATGCAAGTCTGAATACCCGTAATCTTTTTGCCTGCAATAATTTCTCCATTCTCCATTCCTCAATGCAGCCATGAATGCATTCATTTATTTGCTCTCCATGAAGCCAGTTTCTATTCTAATTGCCTTGTCAATTGTAGTTTGAGAAAACCCAAAGAAATGGCCGTACTTTCAAAACCTGTGCAAACACTCCAGGGATCAATGCTATTTTATCAAACTTGCATTTCACAGCCGGGCACAGGAAACAAACCATGACAGAAACCGTTCCAAGCAAATTGGTGTAAATAATATTTGCAATTCATTCTAGTGAAGCGAAGATAACTCAAGTGCATATTCTGCAATTATATTCTGTACTCTTATGATCCTTTAAAGCAGACGTTCACTGAATTGTTAACAGACATCCAATACAGTGGGATGATGCCAAAAGTGGCAACATTTGTATTTCTTACTCATAAAACCAATTCAGATCATTAATAAAAGCAATTTGGATTCAAATAATAGTCCAGTTCTTTCATCCCTCTGTTGGAGTTCCCAGATGTGTGTATAGTTTTAAAAGTGGTACGGCAGGGCCCTTCCAAATTATATCAAACTTATCCACATTTCTTACCTTTAAACCCAAACTATAGCAAATGGACAAGGGAGATCAAGCTGTCATGCTGGCTACAGTGTTGACCCCAAAATGAGTCAAGTATGATTCCATGATGCCAAAGCCCCCCTAAGAAGAGAAACATTTCCACAATGTAACACCCAAGAAACGTCATTGAGGGCGACTGAAGATGAATGATTCTGTTCTAAAGACAGAAATAGTCCAGCACAGGTGAAGTCCCAGCATGGTGACGTGGGCTGTCAGAAGACCTTATTGGTTAAGGGTATCCTGATACTGTGCTTAAGCGCCAGGGTGGAGTCCACCTGCTCGGCCGACAGCAGGGAGTGCCACTGGGCCACGGGGCGCCGTGGATTGGACAGCATGTCTGCCCAGTGACGCAGCTGGTTCCCTGTGGAGTCGCAGCCCAGGAAGATCTTCCCTATGGCGTCATTCCTGCTCAGCTTGTCGTGATCCCACACTGAGATTACCAGCTGCAGTTTCTACAGGGCAAACACAGCGGAGTCAGGCACAAGTCATATATATATGTGTATGCATGTGTGTGTGTGTGTATATATATATATATATATATATTACAGCTGCGATTCTTTTTGTCATTTGGCCCAGAAGAGGCTGGGGACGTTAATTGTTGTATATACTGTAAATCGCCCATAGTGTGTGTGTGTGTGTGGTTGTGTGGTTGTGTATGCATATGTATGTGAGTTCACGGTTACCTGGATCTGTTCGAATGAGACGTCAAAAGTGAAGGATTCGTTGAAATACGGATTCAGTGTCTTCTTCTTAACTGAGGTTTTCTTTTTCTTCCACTTTTTCTTGTCTAATATCAGCTGAACTTTCACATATGGGTCTATAAAAAAACAAGAAGGAAACTCAATAATGTGATTACTGATTTGATTAGCCAGTCAAACCCAGCTTCCATTGATCTGTCATCAATAGCTTCATCAATAGCTTCCTTTGTACTAAATTATACACCATCCATGTTATGCATATCAGTCCAGTAATACATGACTGCATCTGGCTTTTTCCATAGCTCGTCCATAAACACCGGCCCGTCCAGCAATCAAAGTTTCTACACATTCAGCTGCCAATATAACTGAAACAGTATTTGTGTATATCTGTTGTCTTCCTGTTTTCCTTTCATTTCGAAGCATGTTTATGTCTGGGGGATGCTTTTGAGTGCTCTGTATATTTCGATTCACATTTATATTTCATTTGCATCCTATCTGTTGTTGGAGTCTTCCTCAAACTGCTTTTCCTCTCTTGTGTCTTACCACCCAAGCCACTATTATCATGTCTTCCTCTTAGGGAATTAGGTTTCAGCTGGCACTTCTGACCACGCCTGTGGGCTTTTACTCACTAACCTGAAGACCCATTTATGTCCATGTCCTTTAGATTCTTGGCCTCGAGGATCACGATGGTCAGCTTGTTGGCCGTCGGCACGTAGCGAAGGGAGAAGCAAATGTCGCCTAGGTTTTCTTGCTGCGGTATAATAACATCCCAATCCATCAAGTATAGATATACAGTATCATGCAGTAAATAGTCCAGGCTCTGATGCAATAAGAAAACAATTCCAACTACAAGAATATACCTCAATACTCTATGGCACTGTACTGAATATTGTTGCACTGTTAAATGATATTTTTGCACATTGTATTGTATTTTGTTCTGTGTTGTTGTATGTTGCATCGCGGTCCATGGAGAAACATTCTTGATTAGAACCTTAGTCCATCTCTATTCTTTCACCTCTCTCACACTGTATTGGTAATATGTATGGATACACTGCTGTTGAGGACAATAAGCGACCATGAAGCTTGAACTCAAGTAATAAATTCTAGCTAATGTGACCAGTGCAGTGATAGGTGCGGAGATAGACCCAACTCAAACCTCAAACTTGGATGGCTCATTCAGATCTTTCCACTCCTCGATCACATGGTTCCAGTCCACCGTACCAAGCTGTAGCCGAAGCTCACCAATGATGTCGTGTTTGGAGAATCGGTTGAAGTCATACACCTGCACCACCAGCGTAGATTCACTGAGATCAGCCTGAGAAATCTGGGCACAGAAAAACAACACATAATGCCATAATCATCAGACATTTTCTGGAAATGTGGAAATATGATGTTTTCTGAAATATGTCTACAAAACCATAACAGCAGTGTTTCCCAGTCTGGTCCTCAGGCTCCCGCAGACAGTCCACAGTCCAAGAAAAACATGGCAGGGAGCTGGGAGGGAGCAAAAACATGGACTGTCTGGCAGGGAGCTGGGAGGGAGCAAAAACATGGACTGTCT
>JABFEB020000020.1:4913220-4929977 GCA_019775895.2 Stomatorhinus ivindoensis | reverse complement strand
ATATCTCAGTATGTGTGGATCAAATGTTCCCACAAGGTGATAAAAAATAAACCTGCCAGTTTGACTGCAGTCACAAAATTTAAAATGTCAAGTCTGTTGTTTGGTTTTTTATGGTTAAGGTTAGGCCTTGGGTAGGGATCAAGGGTGTCAGCTGGGATTAGGAGTTTTTTCCATAGAAATGAATGAACAGTCCCAGAAAGATATGAGTACAAATGTGTGTGTGGGGGGGGGGGCACTGTTACAGTTTTTCTCAATTGCTTTGGCACATATCATAAAACATACTTAACATGTTCATGGTTATTAGATCATTTCTCAGAACCACTTACACACATATACTGAATACATTTGGCAGTTTGTGTGAAGCAATGGGACATGCTGTTCTGCCTTGCAGAAGTGACATTATGGTGTGGGATTACACTAGTTGCAAATCTTAATTGTCATTTAAAAAATGCAATTGAAAAAAACTGTAATCATTTTGAAACCTTGGTTAACTGTTTTGGCTAACTGTTAACATATACACACACACACGCGCGCGCACACAAACACACGCACAAACGTATAACCTATAACCATACACCGCCGCAGTGTCTTCCCCTTTTCTGATACATTTATACTCCGTTACACTAGGTGGCAGTAATTACACAGTCACATATCTAGTGGGACTATTTTTCACAGAAGAAGACTCAGTTTTTAGGTACGCTGAAGCATGTGTTGTATGAAGTGTGTTACATTTTTGAGTTTTCGTATAATTTAGTCATCTATATAAAAGTCTTAATGTGTTTAAAACTTTATAATTTTGCATTAACTAATTTGGGGATGTTTGGAGCCATCTTACTTGTTAACCTAGCGAAAAACTGTTAGACATAGATAATTATACTTAGCCTGAAGTGCGTTTCTGGTTTTCATAATTCATAACCTTGCGATCCGTTTTAATTTATAAGTTTTTTGACTGCGTTTATTTTCCTCAAATAGTCTTCATTTCCCATTTCTTTTATGATGTAATCATTAATAGTTTAAATTATTTCAGTTTTTCCATTCCCCAATTCAGGCAATATGTAATTTATCTAATTATATTCTCAGCAGTAACTGTAATGCCGCCGATTTAAGATGGATGCAGATATTGTTGTAAATACTGACATTAAGCAGGTAAGCGAATTACAATATCCAGTTTCCAAGAGAACATTTGAAAAGCTTTTTTGGTGTTTTATGTGATTCTAAGGTACATTGCTTGAATCTATGTGTACTTCCAGAAAGACTCGAGACACGCATTGGTTATTGCCATCGAACACTGCGCCTTTTTTGATCAAAATGGAGACTGGGAACCAAAATCGTCTAACACAGCTAGTGAAGTGCTGAGTCATGGTCCCGCGATTTCTTTTATCAAGGTCACCACTCTCACATGCCTGGACACTGAAAGCATGCTACACGTTGCTCAGCTGTCATGTGCTGTGACAAATGTAATTCTAGTAATTTCGAAGGAGAAGTTATTTTTGCCTCTTGTTCTCCTATTTCCTACAGGCCATACAGAGAGTCAACCATAAACTTTTGGAAAAGAATCCTAATGAAACGCTTCTTTTTGATGTAATTCTCATATGTAACAACCAAATTCCAGAAAACCAATCAAAAATAGTCGCCAGTGCCAAGCACTACGGTAAGCTCTTCTGTGATACACATGAACAGTTACTGAAATGGAGAACACACTGCCTGAAATTCATTTCTTTTTCACCCAGGTCTTGAGATTAGCAGATTTTGCTTTTGCAATGATGCCAGTTTCACCAACAGCATGCTGTGTAACAATGTGAAACTTTTCCTGTCAACAAACAGAGATGATATTGTCAAGGCCCAAGAAAGAGGTATATTGGTTAAATGATGTCGCTGATGAAATGTTACAAAGTGTTGAATATGGGGATTGAAATTACAGAAATAAGGTAATTGTGGGGCTGCTTCTGAACCCCAATTTAATATACATCATCAGGCTTGCTTTGGTACAGTAGTAAGCTACATGCAAAATTCTACTACTGAGTATTTGTCCTGAAATGTTGGTTTTGTTCTGTGCAGGTCTCCCAGCTGCACTGCTATGCAAACAGGTTGCCCAAGAAGCTGTTGATCAGCTCAAGTTCCTATTTATAGGGGATAGTCTAAGCATTCCTGAGGATTTGAAAGGCGAAATGTTCAATGTAAACCAGCCGCACAGCCTCCAGATTACCCAGGTAGCCCATGGTGTAGGGCATGACTCATCTACTGTTGTGTCTTCACATTTATTGCTTATTTTTTCACATGTGCTTGAAAATGAAGTGTTGTGTTTTCTGGGCGTCAGCCTTCCTTGAAAGAGCTTGTGGCGGTCATTGGAGAAATGAGAAGCAAGTTTGGGCAAGAGGACAGCCCACTCCGTGCGTGCCTGGTGACGTTATGGAGTCCCAGGGATGTGTGTGTGAGAGCCCTGAAGACCTTCCGTGACTGGGGCATGGAGGTTGAGGAGGCCTATTGTTTGGCTGGAACTCCGCCAAGTGCCATCTTGGCCCAAATACAGCCTCATGTCCTCTACGGTGATGGCCTTTGTCACATGCGACATGTTGCTGCTTTATCCTGAAAGTAGGACTGATTTTTCACATACGCCCTAATAATTTTTTCATGTTACTGTTGATCATCAGTATTTGTGTATTGACTTTTTAGACGTATGATCCCTTTGACACCCTTTGAACTGTAAACACATTTCAGCAGTCAAGATAACTAGTTTCTTAATTTTAAGCACCATTTTTGTCTTTATTTGTATAGCAATATATAATCATTTTGTCAAAATATTTTCTAATGTTAAAATATAGTTTTTTGTGCATTTCTATCAAACATCTTCCAATAATAGCATGTTCAGTAGTACTGGCTCTGTAAAAAGACAAGAATTCAAATGTTATTATTCAGGACTGTTTGTACCACTTGCATTAAAAGTGGGTTCTACCATAACTTCACTTGGCTTAATTGAAAGATGAAACTGATTACAGACAATCTGTCTTGTCCAAAACCATATAAACAAATCTGGCAGTAATGGATGCTGAATATCACCCTAGTCCCACCTCTAGGATTTGGCATTCCTTGTGTTGGAGTTGCATGTTGATTTTAGAGGTGCAGCAATCCGATATTCGGATCGATATGGGCGCTGATCCATATCAATTAGACAGGTCGAGTATTTGGTCATGTGATACACGTCCGATATTTACTTATTTAGTTTTCGGATGTCTGCAAAAAGATGTCTCCTGTTTCTTGTTAGATCGACTTGTAAAATCAGTTGCACGACAGGTCTTTGCTACTTAAAGTGTGTTTCTTTAGCATTTAAGCCGAATGCTAATGCTGCCACTCAGTGCTTTTGCCACTCGGTGGGCGTGAGGGCGGTGACGTCATGCGCATGCCTTTTGCAGTATAAGGAGGGTAAGAACATCAAATAAAAGGGTTGACGATAGTAAATGTAATTTGCGTGCTGGGTGAGGCCGCAATCTGGAAGTATTGTACGCTCGAAACGACAACTAATAGCATACTGATTTGCAATATTTCTAAAAATGAAGTTTTGAGGGGTGAAAGTAGCGCTCAGTGGAAATCGGCTTACTCCTAGATGAGGCGTAAGCCGGGCGCCTCACCCAGGCAGTGTGGCCGCTTTAAACTGGTCATATGTGCGCCGAAACAAAAATACGCACTTTACTCAGCCAAGTCGTACACACTACGCATCCAGTGTGTCCCAGGGGTAAGTGAAGCTGATGCCAGTGGCAGGAAAAGTTCAAGCATTCGCTAGTTGTATATGAAGATACTCAAATTGAAAATGCCTAAAAACTTAAACCAAGATGTACAGGCGAGGTGGAATAGTACGTCGTGTATGTTTCTAGAAGTCTAATTGATCAAGTTCGAATTGATCGAAGTTCTTTAGGATCTGGTGTCAGATCGGTACTCGTACCAGCCGATACCCTCTGTTCAGGTATCGGGATCGTGTCTGCACTGAAAAAAGTGGGATCGGTGCACCTGCAGTTAATTTGTTTGGATTCATTTTTTGTTTGTTTGTTTCCCATACACATTTTTGTACGTTAGATGTATCACGCGATTTCCGCGAGTTGGGGTCGGGGTTAGGATGCCGCGTGCTAACATTACAAAACAGTTTGCTGTGACTGCAACATCTAACCAAACAGCTGAGCGCTGAGTAGTACTTCCCCAATTTTAAATAGCAGAATTTTGCCCTGCGCAACAGTAACGCATTTGTGTTCGCCTGCAGTGGCAATTCTATCCCTTGTTTTTTACGTATACAGATCACAGCAGTGCAAAATATGGACGTGGCCCGCTTTTCTGCTTAAATTTCGGTCGTGCAACTGTCTATTTGACGGTATTATTCTTCCAAAAGTAGAGGTAGGCGGTCAGTGTGCGAAAGCAGGATCCCAGTGGGGAGCGCTGGTCTCCATGAGTCACGTGATCTGTCAGCTGACCCGAGTGTGGGGTGCTTATTAATGTGAGAGCGATCTGCTCCGTCATTGTTTTGTTCTTCTACTTCTCTGTGATCTCATTGACTGTACGAGGTGAAAATGAGATTTTTCGTGGTGTATCTATTTGCTGCGCTTACCTGCGCCTCCGATGCTCTCGTCCGGTAAGCGGTTGAATGAGACGCATTTTGTTGCGTTCACTTTGCACGTATTTAGCTTGGGATTTTAAACAGTGGTTGACTAAGGCATTGTGCGGTAAAACTTTTTAAATGTTTGTATGTCTGCAAACGTAACTCAGACGCGGCATCTGTAAATGTCTTTTAAATAATATAACTGTGGAATTGGTGACTTTATTTGGTTTGTTGTGGATCATTTTATTTCTGTCCTTCAAATTCACCGCGTAGACGCTATACAGGGGATAGACACACATAAAGGCTCCATTTCGTTCCGTAAGTTACGTTATTGTTGGGTCACATGCTACCCTGGGTGGCTACGCGTTTAGTACCGTTAGCGTCTATTTGCAAAACATAAATAATAAGCAAGCAAACCGGGGCAGCTGGTGCATTATTCTATATTTTTTGCCTGATGAGGGTTCCTGAAAACGAAGCTCTCGTTTATGTAAAAAATGTTGCTTGAACAATAGCAGATCAGTTATTTTATTGGCCTTTTCTGGAAAGTCAGGCATCGCCCTGGAAGCCTTCCTTGGCTATTTCTATTTACCGTATAGCCATTGCCTGTTATGAGAGCGATATGCGTAAGTGTGGGGGGGTCAGTTCTGTTTAAGAGTAACTTGCATGACGGGGCAAAAGCCGACGTGACGCAGAATGAGAGAAAAACTATGTTTTTAAATACATTTTCCATCCTATGTATTTGCATGCATGTAACTGTGGGAACTTAAATCATGTTATTGCACCATCGGAAAGGCAAACCTTTGTGTAGTGTTCTTCCCCATAGGGCCTGGGGGTGGCGATCGTGTTACAGCTGTCATATAGGAGGGTACCCGGGGTAACACTTAAGTGGAGCGTGACTCGTGGTTCACCAAGGAAGTGGTTAGCCACGCATTACACAATAACCAGTGTTCCTATCACTAAACTCATGTATGGTCATATCTTTGTGGATTTTTAAGCCAGACTGTAAATGGCTGCTGGTTTATACACTTTGTGAACCCCTACAGGATTCCCTTAACGAAGTTCCGCTCCATCCGGCGTTCTATGTCTGATTCAGGGAGGACTGTGGAGGAATTACTATACGGTCAAGCACTGTTCAACTATAACTTGGGCTTCCCCTCCAGCAAGAACCCCACTCCAGAAACCTTGAAAAACTACCTTGATGTGAGTATCTCCCTTAGGATCTTGATTGTGGTTCAGATGAATGCAAATTCTAGTCTGTTGTCCAGTTTGAGTCCTATTTAGCCAGGTAGGTGTGCAACTCATGGTCAGAACAATGATTTCACAATTCGAGCTCTTGAGCAAGGCCTATAACTTCTGTTGCTCCAGAATCTAGATAATTCTGCTTTCTCAGTTATACCTCAAACTGGTTGATTTTAAATATTCTCCAGAAACCCTCCCCATTTATCAAGAGAATGTTTCATCCTTTCCTGATTTTTGCACCACTGAACTCGGTCAGTGGAGAGTCATTTGTCTGTCGGTGAGCATGTTTCGCTGCTTGTGGCACTGCACAAGTTTGTCATGTGACAAATGTCTCATGAAGTGCCTGGTTGGTGAGCTGCTCCTCACACCACCAAACCAACCACGGGGCTGCCTCAGGGCTCTGTAAAGGACAACGTGCTGTAATCTTACTTGATTTGTTCTCCACCTGAGTAAATCTGTCTCAAAGAAGCTTGTGAAGTGCGAAGGTTTAAAATTGCTCCCTCACTTTGAGTGAAAGTTCTATCATGATTGTCCTTGGAGTGTTTGTTTGTGATCAATAGTCATACCGTGACGAGAGAACCAGAATGTGAAAACCACAATATATTGCCATTAACTCGCACAGGTAATCAACAGGCAAAAAAACACACGTCACTTTGCCAGTAACCTATTTTGAGAGTGGTCCATTACAGTTGTCTCGGAGAAGGTCAACGTATTGAGGCCTTTTCTAACTTGCTGTGTAACATGACAAATATCACCTGTCAAGATTTCTGCAGTACTGCGAGTTCTGCACATAACAGACAATTGCATGAACAGGCTGACAGAGCATGATGCTTGAGCATTTTTAAAATAAAGAAATCTTGATATGGTTACTTTTGCCCAGTTGTTTCTGGTTATACCCATGTTAGTGAAGCCCTTGTATATTTAACTTATTTTGAAGCAAACCTTCAGTAGGAGGAGTTCATCTCCTGAGCTGGCTGCAGAGCATCGATGGAGCTGTTTTACGTCAGGTTTAGTCTGTTAATTTAAAGAGGTTTAATGAAGCATCGGCTTAGTATCTGTTTGTTAATGGAATTTTAATGCTGCTGTGTCATACTGTTGCTATGTTTCTGTGTGTTGCCTTTCCTGACTGGTCTGTATTCCTGTAGGCCCAGTACTATGGAGAAATTGGCTTGGGCACTCCACCTCAACCCTTCACAGTGGTATTTGACACTGGATCATCCAACCTCTGGGTACCCTCAATTCACTGCTCCCTCACTGACATCGCCTGCTGTAAGTCAGAATGTATTTGTCTGCACTACTGATTGTACCTAAGTGGCTCCTACAGAAAGCTACACCCCAAACAATACAACAAACTTACTACTTTCTATATAAATGCATGTGTTTGTAAGCAACCTTTTCTCATTCTAGTGCTTCATCGCAAATATAATTCTGCCAAGTCAAGTACATACGTGAAGAATGGGACTGCTTTTGCCATTCAGTATGGGTCTGGTAGTCTCTCCGGCTATCTTAGCCAGGACACCTGCAAGGTAAGGCTGTTGAGACTGAGAAACCCCGTGTGGCCGACCACGGTACTGCACGTTTTGATGGCTTGGTTTTCTTGCATCCCATTAGATCGGGAACATGACTGTGGAAAAGCAGCTGTTCGGGGAAGCCATCAAGCAGCCTGGGATTACCTTCATTGCCGCAAAGTTTGACGGGATCTTGGGCATGGCTTACCCACGTATTTCTGTGGATGGCGTCACCCCAGTCTTTGACAACATCATGAACCAGAAGAAGGTGGAGAATAACGTTTTCTCCTTCTACTTGAACAGGTGAGGTGGATTAATTAGGTGTAGTTCATGATGGTTGCTCGTTCATATGCTTCACTTCATCAGGGATGGCCTCTTATTTGAAAATTTATTTGAGTTGTGATTTTTTTTCTCTGCCAGAAACCCTGACACACAGCCGGGTGGCGAGTTGTTGCTGGGGGGCACAGACCCAAAATTCTACACTGGGGACTTTAATTACGTTAACATCAGTCGCCAGGCTTACTGGCAGATCCGCATGGATGGGTAAGTGCCACAAAGTGCCACCAGGCCACGTTTGTGTTTGTGTGACAGATGATGCAGGAGTATTAAAGCCGCTTCTCATAATGAGGATGTTGAATGAGGTTTGGCTTCAGGGTTCTGTGTATTTGGCCATAAAGGCAGTGCCTCCCTTAAAATGCCTCCTTGATACCCTGTTATTCATTCCCAAGTGTACACAATGCATCCAAATAGGCCTTGCAACCTTAGATTCCCCCCGCCTCCATTTTATATTTTTAATGTTTTAATTCTGCACCAAGCAAGCTCCAGGGTCAGTTAAAATACCCTTGGCAAACATCTTGCACATTCAGAAAAAAGGGTTAAAGGTTTGTACCTTTGTTTGTTACTCCTCAGAGTCCATTTGCTAATAACCATTAATAACTTAAGGTAATTTTAGCTGGCAGTGTTACAATATTTGTTTGGTAATCCAGAGAGTGCTGTGTGTGATGTCTAGTGTTTATAGCTTTACTTTCTCCACCCTGTCGTCTGACAGAATGAGTGTGGGCAGCCAGCTTAACTTGTGCAACGGTGGCTGTGAGGCCATCGTGGACACGGGCACCTCCCTCATAACCGGGCCGTCGGCTGAAGTGAAGGCCCTGCAGAAAGCCATTGGCGCCATCCCCCTCATCCAGGGAGAGGTACGGCACAGCTCCCAGCAGTCTGCTCTCTTAGCTTTTCTCAGTTTGCTTTGCCACATTTCATAAAGCATACTTAACATTCTCAAGACTATAAGAACGTTTGTCCAAACAATTCATGCATTAACCATGAGCTGAAATGCTTCGATATGGTGTCAGTGTTAGTCTGCTCCTGACCTCCGCGATTCTCAATGATAATTGATTTCCACTTTCTCATTGTCACTGACTGATCACTTTTCTTTAGCAAACTGATACTTACTCATGTCAGACATTAGTTTTAACATTCCAAGGCTCTATATTGCGGTATGTAAAGTTAGCTGGCAAGAGAAAGTACTCGCATGCACATGTCACTCATCTCAAGATATAACAAACAAAAATCACACAGCACTGTAAAATAGCAAAATGGTCATGCAAAAACAATATGACAACAAAATTATGCACTGTGGAAACCAAAAACACAATAATGCCGTATCACTGCAATTTATGAAATGTATTTTTTAATTTTGACAGCTTTAACTGTTTGCATGTGATAACCAACATGATCACATGCATGTAGCTTTGGATGTAAAATTATTACAATAAGAACCCACATGATTTAATTTTTTTCCATAATCTATTGATCTACGTAAGACTAAGGCAACTAATAATTATGCAAAAAAATAGTTTTGTATGCAAATGGTTTTGTACATTTGTGTGACGCAATGAGAAGTGTTTTTTGCTGTGCAGGCCTATCATTAAGGTGTGGGGATTACTCCTGTGGTTCTGCAGATGTTAATTGTCATTTGAGAAATGCTCCAAACCAATGGAGAAACTGTAAACAGGCTCTGGTCTCAGTTACCAGGGGACCCACCCACAACGTACACCTATAGGCTGATGAAGGGTTTTGTATATGTAACTGGTTCTCTCTCTGGTTCTGATGCAGTACATGGTTGACTGTAAGAAGGTGCCCACCCTTCCCTCAGTTTCCTTCAGTCTGGGTGGCTTGTCCTACACTTTGACTGGGGAGCAGTACATTCTCAAGGTGAGGCTACAAATGACTGTGTCCAGTAGAGGTCAGCATCGCCCCTTTTTACTGCTGCACAAAAAGAGAGTTCTTGTTCCAGTCTGGTCACTATTTCATTCCTCATTTCTCTGCAGGAGAGTCAAGCCGGGAGAACCATCTGCCTGAGTGGCTTTATGGCTCTGGACATCCCAGCCCCTGCTGGGCCACTGTGGATTCTGGGAGATGTATTCATTGGCCAGTACTACACAGAGTTTGACCGTGACAAGAACCGTGTAGGCTTTGCCAAGGCAAAATAGGTGCCTCCAGGTGTGCTGCGTCCGTAGGCCCTCGAAGACGAGAACAAATACTACAAATGCTGCATATGGGTGATATGTTGCTTCTGATGTCTGGTAGCAATACTTTTTGTAATTCAATGTGCTGCTTCTAATTTTAGGAAAGGATTTGTGTCATTTTAATTATTTTGTGGTGATTTGAGTGAATTTTGAGTAGTTTTGATGCGTGACAGAACCCAGGTTCCCAGGTTCGGCAACATTGGATCAATTTTTAATATTTGCGTATTTTGTCTTGTTTCAACTTTCTCCCACCCCCACATGTTTTAATTAGCTCATTTTTTCTTAATTTAACATCTCGGTCTCAGAATTGATGGAATGAAATAAAGGCCTTTTCCGTTATTTGTTTGTTCATTTTTCTCCATTTGCAGTAAAATTAGTTTGATTAGCTTACTTGTTTCATGCAGCTGACAAAAGCTTTGTTATAGAAATTATATTTATTCAGATGTTTTTTCCCCAATTACCAATAGTTTGTCCTTGTACTTTTCTCCAATACTTGATGTAATGCATAAGGCACCATGAACAGCGTGCCAGTTAATCATGGGACACACGCATGGGAACATTTATCTGGATTTCCCCACAGTATTTGGCGTGTGGGATTGAACATACTAGCCACACACACAGCCAGTGATGGGATTGAAACCCACAACCATGGAAGACGTCAGGCTAACAACCCTCATCACCTTTAGAATGAAAACCCCGTAACTGCTTGTCCCATTTAGGGTTGGAGGGGTACGGAGCCTGTCCCAGAGCCTGTGCCTGCCGGACAGTGAACGGCCCAGGGCAGGGGTGCTAACCTTTCACAGGGCATGATGACTTACTCACTCACATATATATATATATATCTCTCTACGGGCAGTTTGATAACACTGACTCACCTTGTCATGTTTGTTGACTGTGGGGAAGCGGGAAAACCCAGAGGACGCCGCATAACGACATGCAGAGAACATGCAAATGCCATACATGGAGCCATGGCAGAGAGTCAAACGCAGGTATGAGGTGCGGCGCAACCTGCTAACCACTGCACCATCATTTCACCCCAGAATGGAAAAAAATCTTGTATCGGGCAGACCCTTGATTGTACTTCATGTAGTAAATTTTTCTGGTGCCACCTTACGATAAGACTGCCTTATGCTGTTTGGAAATGGTAGTAACTCATGAATAAAAAGAAAACAGTGTTATAGCCTGTTTAAAACAATTTACAGAGTATTGCGACCTAATTAATAACCAGATTCTAAACCATTCATGAACCCTTTATGTGGGTAGCCGTACATTTTTCTTTTATTGGTGAGCGCTTGCTATATTTAAATGCTGCATAATGACTCAGGCACTGAGTCCAGTTCTGTAATGATTTATTTTTTTAATTGCCACTGTTAAATTTTACATGCATAATATATAAAGATATAAAATGGTGGTAAGGTGTTCAACAGTCTTTCCTACAAAACATTTTGGAGAACTGCAAAATAGTCAATTATTTACTAATTAAAGTTGTTAGATTTATACAAAAAAGCTGTAGAGATTTTGAATATTATCTGAAATAGGTCAACTATTTAAATATTGTTTCTTTACATGTTATTTAAAGAGATGTTAGTGCATTTCTAGAAACTAAATACAACACGGCTAGTTATCTTACATCAACAACAATAAGGAAAACAGGCTCTGAAATTCCTTCGGTGGGTGGCTAAAGCTCAATGTCCAGAAATAGATTAATTTATTATACGATGTGTAGCTTGTTAACCTACCGATGGGTTTTACGTAAACACAAGATCTTTCCAAAGTTTTACGTATTCACACTGTTCCTTCCATTTCCCCCCTCCACATTTAACACTCTGTTGTCATCTGCAGTTTTGTCACCTTTCTGAGTGTCCTTGAAGAACTCATTTGGTGTGGCAATGGGTGAGCTGCTGAATACGTCAAAGGACTCTTCCTCATCCTCATCATCCTGCTCCTCATTGTCGGGTATTATAACCACCTCTTTCTTGCTGTCGGGATCAATGTCTTCTTTGAACCACACTGACTTATACCCTTCTTCGCTTTTCCTCTCCTTGGTGAGGATGGGTTTGACCCCCTTCTCACTGTCAGTTTTCTCAGACCCAGTTAGACTACTGGAGTCATGCAGGAAGGTGTCCAGGGCTGAGGAAGTCACTGGGATTGGCTTGTCCACGGATGCTTCCCTGGACTTTGCAGCTGATATTGTGTCCAGCTTCAGATCTGTATCATCTTGAAATTTGGACGCCACACTGCCAGTGTCCCCATCATTCTGGAAGCCATCGTTAGTGTACTGCATACCATCCTTTGGTCCAGAAGAACCCTGGGTAAACTACAAATAAAGCAGAATGTCAAAGACAAAGTGAAAGTTGTGAACATTGTAGTCAAAATAACTTCATAATAGCAGACAATAATTAACAAAACAAATTGCTTTCTAAGGTAACGCGTTTCCTTTCCCCGTATCTCGCATACTATTCTATTATGATTATGCTTAGAGTTTTGACAGAGCTTACAGAACTCCGGAAAATGCTGGCTTCAGTCAGCTTCTGCCAGTCTGCTCTCCCCTTCTTGATACGGTGGATCAGCAGGCCAATGATGACCAAGCAGAGCATCACCACTGCGGCCAGGCTGGCGCCCAGGGCGGCCATGTCCTCCTTCCGGTATCTTCCGAAGGGTAGGGAGACTCCCTCTTCGTTATAAACCAAAACTTATTGAATTTCATCACAGATTAAAGGTCAGGGAACATTGAAAATTTAGAAGTTGGGATTTCTCTTTTTGGATTTTGTTGTCGCACTACAGGTGAAAGAGCATCGGAATAAAAAATTGATTGCATAGCTTTCAGGTGAGGAAAGGAGAAATCAGTAAATCATATTGTGTTGAAAATAATAACACCTCCAAAAGACAAAGGAAAGAGTGATATGATCGATGAAAAACTCACTGTTGGGAATCACAAGGGCATTTTGATTATATTTTTAAGACAGCTGTTATTTAGGCATACATAGTGCTTCTGGAGGTAGACCTCAATCTACCTGTGGTATGATCTGAGAAACTGGGAGAGAAGGCTGATGTGCTACTGGACCAGACTGTGGTATATTTGCCTGTGGTAGTCAGGGTTTTCTCTTCTGTTGATGTCAGAGTGTTGGTGCTGCCTGTGAGTGTTGTGGTTACGGCAGTCATGTTGGTCGTAGGCATGTCAGTGGTGGGCTGAGCAGTGGTAGTCCCTGCAAGAACAGTAATGAAATTTGGTGCCAGAATCTGCTATGGTTCTTTGGCAAAGGGGTGCTTGGATCACCTGTCCTCAGATTGTAATTCTGAAGACGAATCAAAACCAAACCGATCCTTCCAATCAAACTCTTGGCTCCATACACCCATTTTCTGTACCCGCTTGTCCTATTTAGGGTGACGGGGGGGTTCAGGGACAATCCCAAAAGCTACAGGCAAGAGAACAGCCCAGGATGGGACACCAACACCTCAGAGGATGCACTCACACACCTGCAGGCAATATGGTCCTTATGATGTTGTTGGACTGTGGGAGGAAACCCCACAACAAAACAAGGAGAACACGCACATGTAGCCTTGGCAGAGACATTGTTCGTGATTATGAAATTGCAACACTTGTCCATAGTCTTGCAGCCCTGACCTGGTAATACATGGACGATGAGTTCTGCTGTTCCTACTTCCGCACTGGAAGGATCCACAGCACGGATCTATGAGGAAATGAACCAGAGGTTACTGGTGAGAGCATGAGAGGCACTGTGAGGGGTCTGTCATGGGGAGGTGCTGTGAGGGGTCTGTCATGGGGAGGCGCTGTGAGGGGTCTGTCATGGGGAGGCGCTGTGAGGGGTCTGTCATGGGGAGGCGCTGTGAGGGGTCTGTCATGACTGCTTACACTCACAGTAACTCCTGGCCAGATAGAGTGTCGTATGGACCTGTGTCATAATCTCACTCAGGAAAAATGATGCCTTTTTCTGATATGAAATTACAAAACAGAAAGTCTCTGTTTTCTTTTGTGAAATAATGAGTATCCACTTACTTCTAGATGTACGAAGCCTGGCATTACTTCTCCCTTTAGAAGTACAAAACCTTCTCTTGTCACAGCAAAATCACTATTGCCTGGAACTTCATATGTCAGGTCAGGATTTATACCCTATGAACAGATTCCTTTGTTTAGTTTCTTTGCAGTTTCTTCACACAAAAAAAAACACTAAAGACACTCAATACCAAGAGTAGCATCAGTAGATTCTGCTGTACTTACATTGGCAAAATCAGCATCCAGTGCTTGCACTTTCAGAGGTCTGTTGAAGTTATTCTCAAATATTATGCTATCCTGACCAGATTCACTGGAAACGTGTCCCTCATATAGCTTTTCCACAAACTCTGGGGGATGCTGGCTTCTTTTCGCCACAGTGAAGGTGACGGTAGTTGTGGAAAATTGTTCACTGTTTAGAACTTGGTAGGCCTGCGTGCAAGCAAAGCAAAATGTTTTTAGTGAAAAATGCATGTGCAGCATGTATCTAATTGAAGGTACTAGTGATTTGTCTTCCTCCAGATTGGATTCACCCCCCCACCCCAAAAAAATCTGGAATATGTGTGACCTACCAGAACCTAACCAATCCACAACAAAACACTGCTGTCCAATTTTTTCTCGTGGTTATAAATAAAGTAGGTTAAAATCTTATGTGCTTTGACCAAACATTGCGACACTTTACCAAAACAGTCAATGTAACTGGTCCTGGAACATCTGCCGGCTTCAGCATGGTGATGTTTCCGCTGTTTGGGTTGATCTGAAATATACCATCGTCATTTCCTGTAGACACGATGAAATAAATTAATTGGTTTGTAAGCGTGATAATCAACAGAGCACACCAAGTCAAAACCCACCAATGAATAGAGGCTGATAGAAAATCAGAAAGCTAAAAGACTGGAAACAACCTAATTACCTGCAATAATTCGGTAGGCGACCTCATCATTCCTTGCTTTGTCGCCATCAACAGCATACACTGGAGCTGGCTCCAATACGAGAGCGTCAGGCTGCCGAGAGTGCAGGGATGAGTTAACAAGTTACTTATGAATCTGGATTATGTGGATATTTTTTTTACCATAAGCATAGTTCTTCTGAGAGACCCACCGCCTGCTCCGTTAGGTTGACAATGCCTCTGTAGCCTAAGTTCAAACATATTTTCGTGAAGCTTTGTGTTAGTTCTGTGCAGGGCAGGAACCATGGTGGACGGTTGTCAATATCAAGGATGTTGAAGGTAATTGTTGTCGTGGCAGTATGAGAAGTCACTGTGGCAGGGGGGACATCCTGCAAGGGAATGGAATAAAAGTCATTATCTCTGTTAGCAAAAGTTACCTGCCACAGGGCCTGAAAACATGGCCCTTTTACCTGAACGGTTGAAAGTCACCAACAATCATCCACCATCGACCAAATTTCACTGAGGGGATGCAAACCTTGTCTGTGTAGCCTTGATCAAATGTGTCCTTTTCACCTAAACTTATATCCTATTAAATTAAAAAATTGAGGAAACAAGCTTAATCTACATCACCTACCTGTACGTGTAATATCAGTGTGTGTTGTTTGATGGAGTCGTAGTCTAAAACACTTTTTACTGCAATGTTGGGGTTTGTCTCAAACGGTAAATAAAAATAAGAATCCTAAAAAGGAAAAAAGACAAATAATTAGTTTTCGTTAAAATTCTAATTTGTATATTGGTGAAACATTTTTATTCAGCTGAAAGTACCAGAAAAGGCTAGGAATGTACAAAAATAGGAATATAGCTAAAAGCACATTTCACAAGTTTTATTTAAAAATATATATATATTTTTTAAATTTCATGTCACTGGTTGGACATGTTGGGGTGCCGAAGTCACCTCTGGGTTGACTGGTTTCAGTTGGTAAAACAACTTATCTTCATCAATATCTGTAGCCTCAGCTCTTGCAACAATTGTGTTCAATGGTGTGAGCTGTATGGAAAGGATGAGTATTAATATGAAGAAGAAAAGCCCCTATATAGAGAAGAATGTGCTACATGTTCCAATCAGTTCAAATCTTGGAAACTTACCTCATTCACATCAAAAGTGTAGTGGTTTTCCCCAAATTCAGGCTTATTATCATTCACGTTCAAAACAGTAACATAAACAGTCAGGAAAACCTTATGGAGAGAGAATGCGGAGGAAACATTTTCAGTAAAGTGCAGAATGAAAGAAGATCTCCACGCGTCACGCATTACAGTCCTTCACCAAGCTCCCACACACGTTTCCAGAAGAGTGTCACGTGTCACGTGGAGCTTACAGTCAATCCACCGGAACACAAGGCATGTACAGGTAAACATTCGACAATTTACGGATGCTGATATACCCGTTGTCTTTGGACAGCAGCATTGTAATATTCGATTATTGTCCCATGCTACCATGAATTAAAAGTAATGCACTGACTGTAACTGTGTGACACTTGGTTGTAGGAAGTTAAAACTGCATAGTTCAAATATCCATTAAAGCTCTGCAGGAGATCAGCTACAGCATGGACATTTGTTATAGATAGGTAACATTACTAAAACATGTCACATCCAGGGTGAATTCCAGTCCTGTGCGGCCTGGGATAGTCTGCAGCTCCCCCATGATCCTGTCCAGAAGTGGCCGGAAGATTTATGGATTAATAAAACTTTGAAAATACTAATGTGATGTAATTAGTTGCCAAATTGACTGTAGGTGTGAATGTGTGCCCCCATCCTGGGTTATTCCCTGTTGCTTGCGCCTGTAGCTTTTGGGACAAGGTCAGACCCTCACGACCCCCGTCCTGTCCACCATCTCTCTGCTTCCTGAGATAGCTGACAGGCTTATGGCAAGACTGAACTGGGTGTTTGGTTATGGAAATATATGGATCAGTGGATGCAAGACTGAACTGGGTGGTTGGTTATG
>JABFEB020000020.1:4882439-4905072 GCA_019775895.2 Stomatorhinus ivindoensis | reverse complement strand
CCATTTCTGAACCCCATAGAAGAGTTCTTTTCGGCATGGCGGTGGAAGGTATATGACCGGCAGCCCTATGTGCGCATGCCTCTTGTGCAGGCTATGGAAGAGGCATTTGATGAAATTGATGTGGGTGCGATTCGGGGATGGATAAGGCACTCAAGGCGCTTCTTCCCTCCATGTCTGGCAAGGGAAGATATTGCCTGTGATGTGGACGAGGCGTTGTGGCCAGACCCAGCTGAGAGGCAAGATGCTGCCTAAATATTTTTCTTGCCTCTTTTTTTTGCTATATATTTATTCTGCACATTTTCTTTTTTAGTTTATTGTTTTTTTCTGAGCATATTTTTGTTCACTCCAATGTAAATGTATCTGCTGTGCATATGTTGCCCTGATTTGTTTGGTGAAAAATAAAAAAATAAATGCATGTGTGTATCTGCAAATGTTTCTGTGCATGTGAACATACTAAAGATGAGAGTGCTTTTCATTATGCCCATCAGTGTGTAGTTGGTTAGACAAAAATCTGGTGATATGACTGACGTGTGCCATTTAGTGCAGTTGTCAGATCCAGACCCAGATATGCGGGTGAAGCAGCAGACTTTATTGGACTGGGGTCGCAGATGCGGGAGCGGGTTAGAATGGAGCGAGGAGCTGGAGAGCTGTGGTTCTTTGGAGGGGGGCCGCTCCTCTGGAAGGAGAGGCGAGGCAGAGGTCTTTCGGGGATCGGGCGAGCAGAGAGGTCGGTATTCCGGGCAAGGGTCGAGTTCAGGGCGGTCCGTCCGAGGGCAGGGCACAGGACAGGGGCACGAGAGGAGGGGGATGACGGACACAACGGGATCAGGCAAGGAGAGCGGGTCAGGGCCGGGATCTGGGCTGGGGAGGCAAAGGAAGAGATCAGGGCAGATACACCAGGCAGACTGAACGGGTACGGGGATGAGGGAACACGGAAGACAAAAGAATGCTTGGTAAAGGCTTTCATCGGGAGCGCAATACTTCGCACCGGCCCGTGCCGACTGCAGCACGTATATTCGTGACCTGATTGATGGGAGGATCGCGACACCTGTCGGATCCCGCCCCTCAGGGCGTGACAGCAGTAGTTTGATTTTGATCATTCTATATATAGTTTTGATTGCAGTGCTTCATTTTGCAGGATATGTGAGGTGTTTTGCTTTTTGGGTGAGGTGTTTTGTGAATTGTGCTAAATGATTCGCAACAATGAGCCTTGTTATCAATATTGTGCTTTAGCAATTGTAAAAAAACTGTAAGACCTGTTTACTGTTGTCTGCTCCTTTTTTTGGGCACAGCAATAAATGCAGGGCATGTAATGAACAACAGAGAGCAGCAGAGAACCATAATTCTACAGATAACCTATTTTTCCCATTTACACCGATCAACCATAACATTACAACTACTGAAAGGTAAAGTGCATAACACTGATTAGTTTGTTGCCTATGGAAGAGATAGCACCAGGATGCACTATGGAAAGAAGGCAAGCCAACAGAGGCAGTAGCGTGAGGCTCTGGATAATATTCTGCTTTGCTGATGACTTTGACAAGTACCACCTACCTAAACATTGTTGCAGACAGAGTACACCCCTTCATGGCAACAGTTTCGCCCGATAGTAGTAGGTTCTTTCGGCAGGATAATGCGCCCTGCCATACTGCAAAAATTGCTCAGGAATGACTTGATTAACATGGAAAAAAAAAGTTCAAGGTGTTGACTTGGCCCCGGAATCCCCAGATCTCAATCCCATCAAGCATCTGTGGGATGTGCTGGACTAATAAATCCAATCCAGGGGGGTCCCACTGTGGCAAATTATGGGAGTTAGGGATCTGCAGCTAACAGCTTAGATACAGCACGACACCTTCAGAGGTCTTGTGGAGGCCATTCATCAGCAGGTCAGAACTGCTTTGGTGCCACAAGGGGATCTACAAATATAAGACAGGTGGTTTTAATGTTATTGCTGATCAGCGCATGTCAATCACTTATTTACTGTACTATACAGAGAAGTGATTTAGTTCCTCAAAAACACAAGTAGTTTTATCAACAAAAACAATTTAAGCCTTGGGAGCATGTTACACAATTTCTTACAGTTTGAGTGAACTTATATAGAGTCTTGTATGGAAAGCCAGTTGGAGGAGACCTATGATGCAATCAGTTTTGCTAAAATGTCTAAACTTTGGGTCTACCACCATTTCTCATAGGGTAATGCAGGTCTGCTTTAGTCAAACAATTACCTCAGTTGGTACGTGACCTCATCTGCAGTCTTGGGTGATACTCTAATTAAAATATATTACAAAACCTGCAGGGCCACAATGCTGGGGGACTAGAGTGTTAGAGGGAGATTCTCTCCCTATCCTTAAATACATGCATTGTACAGGTCATTGATTTGATGTATGTTTGGTCCAGACAGGGCTTTCCTGGGTAAACAGTCATAATGGTTTGCACTTTTATATATATCCTGCCTCCAAACATAAAAATCCTTGCTGATTCTTTAAAGACTTTTTGCACATAGTTACCACCTGCCACCTTTCCTAGATGACTTCATGCCTTAAATGAACGTGAAAAACAGAAATACGCAAACAGCTCAAACAACGAGAAAGGAGGTGTGAAACCCAATCCTCTTTGACGAACACAAGCCCCCATAACCCAGATGACGTCAAACAGTTGGGCATATATTTATATGCATAACCCGAACAAAGGCAGGACTTCTTACATCCTAATTCTCCCAATAAGCCCTTTCTGGTGACCCGCTTTAGCAACAAGTCACTGCCAGATCTGAGTCGAGAGCCACACTAACTCAGGCCGTTCCTTTGCAGGCACTGGCTTCTTATTGAACCAGGAACAGCAGAAAGTCAGACGAGGCATTGAAGATGGATAATCAAAAACGATGGACAATATTGAGGGCTTTTACCTATAGAAACTGTAACCTTTCCTGATTTCTCCTAAGTAGCTTCTCTAGCCTTTTTCTTTTAATAAAAATATATACTGGAATGACATGTTTTATGTAGATTTACAATTATTTATTTAGCAAAGAAATGTAATGTGTTTGGTCCAAATCCACGAGGAATGCAAGTAGCTCATAGCCAAAACAGTGGGATCTATAGATTTGTATGCAACAGGGCTAAAACTGTATAGAAATGACTGACCATTACTACACATTGGGGTCAGCATTAATTGCAGAATTAGCATGTAATAACAAGCAAAGCTTAAATTACATCCGCTTCTTGTTCTGGTGAAGACAGGTTACGAAAATAGGCATAAGCTTTATAGATCCTTGCTGTCATCCGTTACACTCTACCTGAGACTAGCAATCATGACTCATTTTTCTCATTTATTAATTACATCCCTACGGCCAGTAGTTCTGTCACAGGAAAGGGTCTGACTACCTCATCTCCTCACCTGATACCCTAAGAGTGTGTCTGTAAATGAAAGCAGGCTGCTCTCCTTTGCCAGACTCCCAGATTGGACAGTTTCTCCAGCAGGACAGCACATTTCTGCATATAAGCTGGAAAACACCCCAGCTTTTGATGGAGTCTGCAGCCAGTAGCCAGTTCGTTAGGGACACTTAGCAAGTACCTGGAAAGGCCCAGTTCTGTCTCCACTTCTGCATGAGTTGTGTGTCTAATGAAACCTTTCTGCAGAGTGATGCTGCACCATGTAATTTTTACACTTGTGGCCTTGATATTGACGCCAGCCTGGGCATTATGCCCCAACACATGGTTTCTCAACCATTCCAACCACAAGACCTCAGTGTTGACCAATCAAAAGTGTGTGTGTGTGTGTGTGTGTGAGTGGGGGAGGCTCCCCTTTGGTAATTTTCACCGACCAAGGCTCAGGACCGTGACTGGGTACCCACTAGTCCGTGTTTTGCAACCGGTGTCCACAGTTGAAAAACTCTGCCATATGGAAAGTGTCCTGTGGCAGAAAAAAATTGAGAAACACAGGCTAGCATTGAGAAACTCTGCTCTAACATCTCGTTAACATCAGGGCTCTCCGGTGTCACGGCATTGGCCGAGAGACACACGCATTTCAAATAGCTCACACGCCACACCTTGTGTAAATCAGGGCTCATGCCCACCAAGAGGTACCATTATATAGAAATACTGGACGATGCACAGGCATACAGAATGGAGTTTTCCTCCAAATTCATAACTGCCACAAATATTACAGAGTTAGTAGCCACCTGCCAGCCAATCAGGAAATAGGATTTGTCGTCTCCAGGTAAATTCCAAAATAAGTTGCATGCAGTCCCACTGCCAGCACATTATTACATGGATGTGCCCACAGACGGAGTGCAGACAAAGTGGAAGTGTGAGAGCAAACTCGGATAAATGCGGTAGGCAGGGCTCTCAAGTCTCATGCCTTGGAAGCATAGAGCACAAGGCAGGAAACATCCTATAGACAGGACGCCAGTCAATCACTGGACATATAAATATACAGTTTAAGATTCAGATTAAGATTAACATTTAAATGGGCTTCACTGATCCCAGGTGGATATTCCAGTGTAAATGCCCACGAAAATAGTACACAGGTGAACATAAAGTAAATATAGTGTCAAAAAGAAACAGTGGAATGACAGTTCACACAGTGTAAACAAAGTAAATGCTGTGCAAACAAAATTTTAAAAGTACACAGTTCTGAGAAGCCAATTACCCTACCTGTAAACTTTTTTGACTGCAGTTGGAAAACAGGGCAGACATGCAAAGTCAATGTACACTGAGCCAAAGGCAAAACCCCAACCCCAGACATGTGAAGCTAGAGCGCTAGTCACTGAGCCGCAATACTGCCTCCGAATACCACAGCTGATGTACATTCTAAGTGCACTTCCTTACAAAGCCAGCTTGATAAGAATAAATGCTTTATTTGTTTTGGCAGACTGCAAAGAAGAAGAATCACTTATTTCCAATTTGCTGCTTCAGTAAGCTGCGTCCATAGAGGACACTAATAATGCAAATAAAATACCTCGATTTGGTTCTGCTTATTGCTGACATTGCTGGCAGTCCATCACAGGGCACACACACACACCTACAGACAATTTAGTAACTCCAATTAGCCTCAGCATGTCTTTGGACTGTGGGGGGAAACTGGAGTACCCAGAGGAAACCCCACGAAGACACATGCAAACTCCACACACGTGGAACCCAGGTCCCAGAGGTGTGAGGTAACAGTGCTAACCACTGCACCACCATGCCACCGCCACATAAAAGTCAGATAAGTGAAAATACTAATTTTGGTGAATGTATGTAAAAAAAAAAAAAAACATACAGCACAACTATCTTCATAAATATTCATGGTCATTAGTTCAATTTGTATTTATTTCAAATTTGAACTTAAATTAATTTTAAGTTATTTATACTGGGGTGGCGTGTGAGGGGCGGGGAATGCAGAAACCTTTGAGCCAGGGGTGTTAGAGCTGAGCTCTGGCAACAATTTAAACACTAGATTCAGGGAGATGCCAGTACCCATTAATGCTACCCAAACACCAGCACAAGGGCAACCGGCATAATTAGTGCTAGCACTGCGCTGAGTCATGTAGCATTCCCCACATTCTTGTTTAATAACAACTGAGTGGAAAAATGGTGAAAATAATTAATATTTATATATTTGATGCTTATGATATGTAGCATAGACATTGAAACTATAATGAAAGGTGCCAATTAGGTAGTTCTGCTGGCATGATGTCAGTATGACAATCAACACATGTTTTAGCTGTCTATTTTAGATGCGGACCACTTATCGCACTCGTGAAAAAGAGCCGTCACTCCGACGCTCTAGAGGAGGCGCCGCTGCCATGAGATGTGAGCCGCAGCCTCAGACGTCTCGCGCAGGCAGTGCGGCTGCTCTACTCCGTTAACATGGGCGGCAAAATGAAAATCAACACCTTCCGGAGCTGCGACGCGCACGCCACACATCCACTGCGTCCCGGGCCTTAGCCCACGGAGCCACACACCACTTCCAATGCAAATTAATTTCACGGTGCCTTTTCACCGTCCACACGACATATTTCTGTGGGCCGCCACTGGTCCGTAGGCCGCACATTGAGAAGCCCTGACCTGAGTGTTATAAGCTTAACTTCACTAAAATACAGATTTACACTTCTGTGTTTCATCTACACCGTAAGTAACCATGTAGCCATGTACTTTTATCCACCACTCCTCAGAAACATAACTACGGGCGTCAGATTACATCATAGGCTACACGGCAACCCATGGTGTAGATTCTACACAGAAGTATCGATCAGTCTTTGAGGTTTCGCGGCAGCATTCTCTCAGCGGTTTTGCTGGTGAGAGACACCCAAGGTGGTGTGACTCCGTAAAGTCACACACAACCTGCATTCATCGAGGGTGACAGGACCAAGTCACACGATTTGATCGGGTCGACTGTTGTTTCAAAATATATGTAGTGTGGGAAAACCGTACGTGTCACCATGAGCGATAACACGTGCAGCAGATGGTCTTTTAAAAGGGGGCTGAAAGTATCATGCTGAATAAAAATATTCCTAATTGCTTCATTTCCAATTCTGTCACTGTTCACTTCCTGTTATGTTTTTCCTGGCTGCTGTGACCAGAAAGACTCATACAGTACATTGGATAAACTGATTGCAAACACCAGGCTCTGCAGCAGTGCTACTCAGGCTGCACTCTCCCGAATGTTTTGTGTCAGGGCCCCCATCAAAGAATCTACGGAAGAGGATTAGGGCTACCATGAAAATATTATTTGAATTTTGACTTCAATCTAAGAATTCTGACTTTTCTTCTCAGAATTCTGATCTTTTTTCTAAATTCAGAATTCTGAGAAGAAAGTCAGAACTCGAATAATATTTCACGGTGGCCCTAATCCTCTTCTGTGAGAATCTGTTACATTTTAAATAGAAAATAAGTGTTTTACTCTGCATGTGAAATAAAACTGAAGGTCAAGGTTCCCCAATTCCGGTGTTGGATGGCAAGTCTGTCACACAGTTTGCGGATCCCCCCCCCACCCCATTGTGTCAGGCCCCCCAGAGGGACACACATCACTGTAGACTTGTTTGTGCATGTACAGCTTTCACATTCCGTAATATGTGTGCTTTTGCAAAATGGCATTTTCACAGGGGCAATCATTACTGTCAGATGAGATTTCCTGGAACAAAATCTATGTCTAAACCTCAGGAATCATGGCTCATTAGCCCCTAGTTCTCATTCTGTAAGAAACACATGTAAAAAGAAGCTCCCTTGTGATGGACAGGTGTCTCCTCCAGATTGTCCCCTGCCTTGTGTCCAGTGCCGCCTGGGATTCCAGGCTCACACAACTCAATACTGCATAAGTGTTTACAAAAGATGAATGGATAAATTATTTTGTGCTGATTTCTAAAATGGCCAAGCTATTTTTTAAAAGTATTAACCATTATCACCATGTCACAGCTGGAGAATGCTTCATTAAAGGCATGAATGTAAACCTTCCCGGTATCTCCAGCAGGGTCTGTGTTAGGTCATGGACTGAGGCTTTCCTAGCGAGCATGAATAATGTATCACTAATCTATGTATGATTACACAAGAGTCATACTTACTGCTTCAGTTCAAGTCATTATTATGAAACAAACTCTCATTGTGTGCAACTGATATTTGGTGAATATTTGGCTAGTTTCCCAATCAAGGATTAAGCCTAAGCCTAGACTAGCTTTGAGTTACAATGGTGAATCTCCATTGAAACGGCAATTTTGTCCAAGACTAGTCTTAATCCTTGTTTTGGAAACCAACACATTGTGTCTGTGACATAGCTTTCATTGTCAATCTGGTCGTAAGCCAGTCAGCAGAAAACACTGGAGAACATCAACAAGAATAACAAAAATAATAACCTTCATTTATATAGCACCTTTCAATCGTAAAATGCACAAGAGATTACAGTGAGGAGATTTGTTTGTTATATTATTATTGTTGCATTCGTTAGTTATTATTTGACTGCTCATCAAACACATTCCTCTTTCACCTGTGAAAACCCCAGACATACTAGTGCCTCTTCACTTTGCCATTTGCTTGTCTTTATTTACAGTACAGATCTTCTGAAACTCAGTAATGATAAGGAGGCCTTTTTGCAGGTTACACTGGGGGGTGAATCTCAATACCTAGAACACAAAGACTGTACTTGTGGTCTTGGCAAGACCTGCAAATCTGCCTTCCAAGAATGAATTTGGGGTGCAATGAATCATGGGATTGGTCTCATTCGGCAAGGATGCAACCAATATATCCTTGACATTTGGGGCAGAGCAAGACCAGCATTTGGGGATTTTTACCAGCCTTGTGTACTCGTGTTCTTAGTATTGGAACTAGACTTCGGCAATGGAAAATGATGTAAAACGGGTACACGAGAACTCAAGTGCCTTCAAGTAAGTATGTTGAGATTCACCCTGAATGTCAGACTAGAATCCCAGCAGACTTGAGGAGTCTGACAGCCTCTCCATATACACTCCCACTCTGCACTCACCTGAGGAACATTAAATCACAACCACCTGATCCAGCAGGACTTGTGTACGGGCAGTGGATCGCATGCAAAGAGCTAATAGTCTGATTTTGCAAGGATTTGCTTACACGAATTAGTGCAGTCTGTTTCATGTGTTTGATGTGAACTTTGGTTCACTTTTCAGTATATCACCTTTCACACAACCTTCAGATGCTGTCGAACACCTACCTGCATAGTATAGAAAAATGTCATGTTTTTATTTGATAACGTGACAAATTCACGCTCCACTTCCTCGCTCAAATATGGAAAAGAGAAGCGCCAAAGGAACTAAGTGAGATTTTTGCTAAAAATGCGTTTAATTGAGAGAGTGTTCACGTTTGCTTTTGTTTTGAGATACGGGTTTAATTTTCCTGTTGCTGTATTTTGCGGTATCATTATAAATGAGCATAAATGAGCACCGTTTAGAGCACTAATGCATCTGGCAAACACCGGATAAATCGGGAAAAGGGACGTCAACATAATTATCCTCGCTGAATTTTTCTGAGGAAAAAAACAATTTCCAGAGTGGCACAGTTTTGTCTTGACATGTAATAGCCATTTATTTTAGGGATGAAATAATGCATTTAAAAGCTGTTCAAATTTTCCTCATAGGGGGACAAACCTGAAAATTAATAAATAAAATTAATAAATAAAATTTTATTAATAAAATAAAAGCTGAAAATTATTACATTTTTATCCTGTCTATGACAATGTTTTAAACGAAATGAATAAAAACTAGCTAATTAATTCTGATTTTAACTTTGAATTCTGGGATTCTGTGAAACATCATAACTTAAACTCTCGTATTGCTTACAACCAGCAAGGAATATTATAAATCGTTATTGAAATCTTTGCCCATGACATTCTCACATTTAGTTAGCAAAATTAAGAACATGTTAATGCCATTAAAGAAACAAGAACGCGTTCTGACTTAAAAATTAAGGTTATGTGTTAACGCGATAAACAGAGAGTGAAACAGCATGACTCTTTGTTCCGGATACTTTCTGCAAGACCTTCAATGGTTACTATGGCAACCTTCAAAGGCAACAGTGCTTGTTAAAATTAAGTCATCCCCTAGCTCTCTCTAATATACGTATCAAGGCGGGCAGTTCTGTATTACTGTGTCAGCGGCTTCTTTCAACAGGCTCGGAATCACACCTCTACTGCCAGTCAGCAGGATAAATTAATTTGATCCCATAAGATTTTCTCTCTATAACAAGTAAACTGGTGACATGTAGCTAAACACATTCATTTTCGGAAAGAAAAAGATTGGTATTATAAATTATAGCCTTATTAACAATGTTGTCCTTTTCAGAATATTCTTGGACAGCAGGAAGACTTTTCTCTGTGGATGAAAAAAATGATATTAATTTACCACCACCTTGAAAAACACCAGATCACGTGATAATTTTTTTTTTGGAACATTTCAACAGAATGTGTAAGAGAAACTGTAAATTTGTTCAGAATTATATTAAACATGCAGGTAGTGCATCTCCACAAACCTCACAATGTTGGTAACCTCACAATCTGTTCCCTGAGGTCTGCAGGATGCCTTTTCTTTCAACTAAACAAAACATTATATGCTAAAGTACCTGCCAACAGTACATTTAAAAAACTTCAGGATCGATGAAATATAAACTGACAGTAATTGGTGAATATTTGCAGACAATGCATTGCTAAATTTACTCATTTCAGCCATGTTTATCAGTCTTTAAATATGACGTTGATTATAATAATTACAATGGCAACAATCCAGTTTAAATTATTAATAGGTATGACAGTGTTACCATATGTATTTTATTGTCAGTTAATAACAACAGACAAGTTTGGTGGTAAACAAATATAATGGAATTATGTGGTGAATTTGGATGATATCAACCCATGAAGAGTTCAGTTTCCATCTCCTTGAGTTCCACTGTCCTGGACTTACTGTCTATTAAGACTAATAAAGCCACAGGGGTCTCCTGCCAGTTACAGAACTAATTCTCTCCTGCCATCCACACACTTACAAGTTTGTTATAGTAATTCTTCATGATTCCTGAAGTGTCACCCCAGCTCCTTCCAGAACATTCCACGTTCATGCAGAATTCCTCCAAAGTGCAGAATTCATCAAAAGAGTTGGGGACTTCACTGCAAAAAAATGTATAGAATGTTGTCAATATATCTGTAATGTGTAAAACTTCCAAATTTATTTGCAAATACGCAAATGATATTCTTTGATACATCTTGAACAAAAACAAAATCTACTCACCTGTGGTTCATGTCACCATAACCTCCTGACTACCAGGAAAAAAAAACATTTCCAATTACTTTTATTTTTTCTTTTTCCAATTGCCAAAGTAGCCAAAGTCCCACCCCTATAAATCTGGTATCATTTTAAAGTCCTGAATGTCCTCTTTAAAGCACAACAGGAGTTAATTGGGTAGCATGCAGGATATGAGAGATATTCAAGTTTACAAATGTCCTCTAGAGAGGACAAATTTGAACTGCTGGTAGTCAGGAGGATAGAAAATTTGGTTAGGCACTTACGGTTATAGGATCTTGGTACTCTGATGAAATTGTAATAGACATGCTATCCATCAAGAAAAATGTCAGAAAGATTCTAACATTCTGGGGTGGTGGGGTGTTGCAGTGCAGTTGTTGGTACTGTTGTCTCAGGGTGGTGTGGTGGTGCAGTGCAGTTGTTGGTACTGTTGCCTCTGGGTGGTGGGGTGTTGCAGTGCAGTTGTTGGTACTGTTGCCTCAAGGTGGTGTGGTGGTGCAGTGCAGTTGTTGGTACTGTTACCTTAGGGTGGTGTGGTGGTGCAGTGCAGTTGTTGGTACTGTTGCCTCAGGGTGGTGTGGTGGTGCAGTGCAGTTGTTGGTACTGTTGTCTCACATTTCTGTGAACAGGGTTTACATCTCTGACCTGGCTCTGTGTGTAGAGCTTGCATGTTCTCCCCATGTCCTCCTGCGCTTTCCCTCAGCTTCTGTCCACACTCCAAAAACATGCTATGGCGAATGAGAGTCGCCCAGGTGTGTCCTGTGATCCCAGTTCATTCCCTGCCCAGAAATGGAGCGAAAGGCAATTTATTCCACAGACTATATATATTTCTTTTTTGTCTCTCATAGTATGTTGTGATATTTTGTAATGTGTTTTTGTATAAAGCAGCCAAAGCTAATTATGGCCAAGCTAATTTCCCCATCAATAAAAAAGTTTAACCTATCCTAACCTAATCTAACCTAACTCATCCTAACCTAACCATAGGCTCTAGACCCCTGCACCCCTGAATAGAAGATGCAGGTACAGAAAATGGATAGATGGCATTTAGGCACTCTGTTTAATCTATTCCCATCCACATTTCGTCTCTTGATTTATCAAGTATCAAAAAATAATTTTAATACTATGTGTTTGATTCTGTTCATTCTGCTACGACAGTTATTTCCATTGGTTGGTACTGGGCGTCATACCTTCAAGCAACTTAGGGATGATGCCAGACTGATATTTATTACAAGAGCTTTTCCCTCTGAGGGCCCTTGTGTCACAGTAAAAGGTCTCTGCTGCTTTGAGCGATGGACTATAAACCACCTCAGCATCACTGGGAATTTGTGTCACTGAGCCTTTCACAGCACAAGCTATAAGGAATTTAGTAAGTGAAAATAAATCCAGTCAGTATATCCGTTATGATAAGATGAGTTTCTGCGTATTATTCTTTCCGTGCAAGGTGTGTTTCACATTTATAATCAGGGAATATCTGCTACTTCAGTTATTTCAATTATTGATTCTTGTAAAATTCTGAAACACAAACGCCATGTATAACCGCCTACGTCAGATCCTCATGGTATATGTCACTTCCTGGATATATGTGTCACTTCCGGGTGGTGTGGCAAAGTTTGGTTGGCTCACCTGGATTTAGTTGGGGGCATTTCAGTTAAAAGATGGCATATAGCTCAAGAAGTGTGCTAATATTACAAAGGTTGTGGGTTCAACTCCCAAGGAGCATTCATAAGTTGTGTTCTTTCCTTTACTGTAGGTCACTTTGGCTAAAAATGTCAAGTAAATGAATAATAATATGCTAATGAGGATTCTGAAGTTTAGCCTGACTGGTAGCATCAGCAATTTGTCAAGTGCCAGAGTGGAAAAGAGAAAGACTCTCTGATGCCTTAGCTGAGGTCAGCAGCTAATACACACATTGTGGTGTTGCACTGCTAATATGCAACCAGTTTGCTAATACACTCCCCCTGCTGCTGTCAATCACCAACAAGCTGATTCTTCATAATATTTAGCGAGTTGTCAGCTGGGGACCAGCCTTGTGCTCAGTGAAACATCCATCATGGTGGCCTGAAAACACCACTGGCAGAGAAGTGCCTAAAAAACAGGGGAATAGAGGAACAAGAGAAACAAGGGACAAGTGGTTTTCGCATCTAAATAGCAGATCACAGAAGCTCCTTATGTGGCCTAACAAGAAATGATCAGCATGCAGGATTATGGGTAAAAATTATGGAAACTTGAGTCATGGAAATTGGGGAAGCACATCTATCAAATCTGGAGGCACATGGCAGTTGATTAAGAAGCCATTTCTGAGATTTGCTTAGCAGGACACTAAGCGACTTACTTGGCGACAACATCCTAGCACCCCAGAAGCACAGTGGTCAGGCTCCTAAATGATAACTGGTGTCCATGCTCATATGAGCGCTTAACATGGGCGTGTCGTGATACATTACATGATTAAGGCAGCACAGCACAAAAACAGGGAAAAGGGAAGACAAAGAAATGAAAGAAAAAAATGTCAGATCACAATGGAGGAGAGAAGGATGGAGAAAAAAAGACCTGGGGGGTCCAAGGTCAACGGGCTGCCCAGCCCCCCCGGGGCCATAATAACATTATATGCTTTTACATATAATACAATTACATGCTGCAGAGAAAATAACACAACACAATTAAAAGTCTTTGCTTTGTAAATGGGAGGGTCAAGTTTGCACAGTGGGTTAGTATGGCTGTCTCACTCCTCTGTGGTTGGAGGCTTAAATCCTGGCATATCAATAATTGGTAGTGTGCGTGGCAGAGTGCATGAGTGTATGTCCCTGGAATGGTGTCCTATCCTGGGAGAACCCCTAGCGGGCATAGTGGGTTGAAATCCTATACTGGGTAGTAGCTCTCTACAACCAGAGCAGGAGAACCCTGGTTTAGAAATTGATCCAGACTAGTTCAACTAAATGTGGAATATGTGGTCAATGGGAGATAGACAGATAATAAGGTAATAGAGGGATCTAGAATATTACCACCTGAGCCAACAGCAGAATCAATTAGCACATTCACTAAACGTTTCTTCTAATGTGTTACAGAAGACCAACATAATAGGACTTCCGGGAATATGTTATGGACAAAACAGCAGATTTTAGCTTATTAGGTTTGTGTCCTTGAGTAAAGTCAAAAAGGGAGAAGAAGACGAAACAAAAATACCACAAAAACTGTATCAAATTAAATACAGTTCTGCAATCGATATCAATTTCCTCAGAGCTTCAAAACTTACAAGGTGAGGATGACCTCCATTTAGAGATCAGACAGTAACATGAGCTACACAGAGTGATGGGAATGAAGAGGAGCTTGACGACTACCAAACTGGCATGAAATATACACGGGGTCTCTGAGAAGTGAAAAGATCATGAAATGATACCAAAAACGTAAACTCACTGATACCAGGAAGCACTTCAATGACTTTCTATTAAGTAGCACTGTTTTATCCATAAGTAATTTTATTTTAGGCACGCTAGAATGCACCCTTCTAGCCCTGTAAATTATAAACCTACGTGGGAAGTATGAATTTTAATCAAATAGACACAAGCAGAAGTGAGTGCTGAAATGATACTGACCCGTTGCATAATGTGCCAGTGCAGCACGGTAGGCTAATCATATTGCAGTGGCATTTCCCAGAAACACCCGGTATTATTGCATACATGTATAAGGATGCTATACGTTAAATTTATCTTCGACAAAAGACGTCTGAACCGTGATACAAAGATAAACGCACAAGTGTGATGCAAGATATTTCAGCGCGCGGTGGAATTTATTGGGCGGCACTATCCAACAATTTAATTTGTTCGGGTAGAAAACGTATCAGGATATGAAGATTAATTGTTTTAGGATATTTCCAGGATGAGTAGAAATTACATAAAACCAGTCTTGGAAATTGGTAGAGCAAGATAAACCCCAACTAATATCTGAAACCATTCAGGTGCCATAACATTAACATAAGTCAAAGAATTTTGCCTGGAATGATTTATGCCTGGAATTTAACCCCAACGAAAAGTGTATTTGTCAGAATGTCCATGTAGCCTACTGGATGCGTACATCTGTCAAAACATCTATTCTTTATTTATTCGTACTGGGACTGTGATTAAAATATCAGTGTATCTTGAATACTTTTTTATAGTGAGCAAATCAGCAGTTCGCATTCCTGGGAGTTATATTATTAAATGGCCATCATCAAGTTTAAAGAAATTAAGTTAGAATATAAATGCACTGATAGATTATTAGGCCTATAACGTTTTTCTGCTTTTATTTCCCCGAGACTTGTTTTAGACATTTTCTTGCGGTCGTGGGTCAGTGGTTGGTTGGTTTCCGTTTCGATGTTGGCTGGCCGGTAAAACAGCCACGTTTTAAAACAATTGCAGCATAGTTTCCACGCATGTCATTCGACAAATGTTTACTATCAGCAAAGTATGTAACGGTATGTGGGCTGAATCGGGCGCGTGTTCCGATTTGCCAAACAGCTCGCAGGGTGTCACAAATTCAGTTTAAGGCGATATTTTCAAAAATTATAGTACAGTGCCTGTGATATAATAGCACTCCTTTATTAAATATACAGAACGACCACAAGTGTTTTGAAACAGCATTCATGTACAGACTCACCCTGCTCCAAAAACAAAATTTATAAACCGAGAGATAATGCGTATCCTAACTGGCCAAATTTAGAATGCATTCAGTTATTGCAGCGAACGGCTGCAACAGATTGTTTATAAATACAGGCTAAATACATGTAGCTTTCAATGACTGACTTAAATGCTCAACTTGTAAAATTCTTGACTTTATCACCGCGTGCACGAAGCCTACCGCTTTATATAGCCTAACAATTCAATAACTTATAGTCCTATTTTAATCCTTACAATCTTCGTGAATAGTTAAAGAAGCAGACATGTCATTATCGCAATTATGACATTACACGAATGGAATTGGTTGGAAGAATCTCCATTGAGGATTAATATGCCTTGGGCGACTTGAACTTCGCCCGTCTCCGCTGGCGATGACATTAATAATTGGTAAGACAATTACAGTAGTCAATGTCTGTGTGACTAAGGGGTTTTTCCTCAGCCCACGTTTCGTTAGTGGCGAAATTAGTGGATGCTACTTGTGAGGTTCCTCTCACTCCAACCTCAGTTCCCTTTCCAAGGAGAAACGAGTTAAACAAGAACTGTAAGCAGATTTGAGCCGCTGGATTTAGTGCTTTGCCTTTACAGCTTCGCTGTTCATTAATAGCGCACTGCTGGTTAAAGCATGCTGTACCTCCGCTTGTAGATAAAGACATTTTTTTTTTATTTGTGGCTACAGGAGATTTGTATGCTCCATTCATTCGAACAGAAATATTTATAGCACCTTAATGATTTTTTTATTGCAATCAAATGAAAAAGGGAATGAAGTAGCAACTAAAAGTTTTGGGACAACTGTTCGGAGGGAAGCTGGTAGGGATGGGATTGAGCTCTGTCCCCGCTGACGGTGCTGAATGTTCAACTAAAACACAGATACAGAATCAGTCGTCTTAAGAAAACTCGTCGATGACCAGCACTTGGGGTTTTTCTGGAAAATATGCCTAGATGAAAACTCGTCGCAAGGGATCCGCTTTCGCTCGGAGCGGGGACTGGACCTCCGGCCGGTGCGAAGGCGGCCGTCTGCAGACATGCACCAAAACCTCTCCGCTTTCAACAGCACCGCGCAGCATGCGGACCCACGCTATAATCTTCCCGCTCTGGTCTTTGGGACATTGCTCATCGTCGTGATCATTTGCGGGAACCTGCTCGTGTGCCTTAGTGTATACACGGAAAAAGCTTTAAAAACAACAACAAACTACTTCATAGTCAGTTTAGCCGTTGCAGACTTACTGTTGGCAATACTGGTTTTGCCACTATATGTGTATGCGGAGGTGAGTACATGACAAATAATACTATCTTAATTTGTATATTATGTATTATTATATATGTCTGTGCGACGCCGATGGTACGCAGGCGTATATTAATATTGAATTAAAAGTCTGATCAAGGACGCACCAAACTGGACATGTTAGTTTCTGCGATTTCCCGGTCGTCCTGTATAATTTGGAAGGTTGCTTGTGTTTTTTCCGAAAGTCATGGTATTAAACATACCTTAATGTTAAAATTGGCCGAAGTACTACACCGTTAATTATGACCACTTCCCATTTAATCTCTAGCAAATTTCCAGGTCTTGTAAGTTTAATGACACTTGGAAATGAGAAAAAATATGCGCTCTTTGTTTGACTAACTATAGTTCTATGAATACACACGGCTAGAAAAATAAGGATATGAAAATGTATTAATGTGTTCACAATAATACACAAGCATTCACAGTGCAATTAACAAGGATATTGTAAATACGTAAATTAGATAAATCCCTTAGGCAATAATACAAATTATGGAACTATCTTATTGTCATTCATACAGTACAGGGTCACAGAGGACATAAGGTACAACACAGGATGCCAGGACTTCACAGAGCACACATATCATGGGCAATTTGGAAACCTCCATTCACCTAAGTGCATGTTTTTGGACTGCAGATCACACAGGAAGAACATGCAAATGACACTCACTCAGAGCAGGTGCTGGATATGAACCCCCAGTCCTGGGGGTGTGTGACAACAGTGCTAACCAGTGAGCTTCCCTGCTACAGATTATATACATAAAATATTAAGGCTGTCTGTTAGCTTTAATCAGTGTAAAACAATGTATTATAGCCCCAACACTTTGAGAATGTTAGTACTCAAGAATACGGCTGAGAAATGAAGACTGGAAAATTCTCTCAGAGTTGGTATGGTGATTCATATCAACATCTCAGTCAGAAAACAGAGATGAAGTAACTTTGCACTGAGGATGTTTATTTGAAAGGTTGGACCACAGGCTCATATAAACTGCTATACCGCATGGTCCGTCAGACTTAGCCGCCCTAATTCCGGACACTTATCTACTTATGTCGGTGGTCATAATAGCTGTTTAATCTACTGAGCTGTTTGGAGTACTACCCATTGTCTGAAATATGTTTGCTGACACATTAAACCCTTTCTGACGCCATGTTAAGTCTTTTGGTTCATTTTTAAGATGCAATGGAATTAAAAAGGGCATTTATTTGCAATCAGAAAGAGGTGTTCTTGCTTTTGTAACAATTTTATATACAGATATTTAATTGTTACTGCTATACATTTATATCAATGGGTAGCAATGAATTTGGCATTATGGTCTCCCAACTACAAAGGCACAATCAGCCAACAAAAATAAAATAACACAAGAAGGAGATGTGTTTTGCTATTATAGATTGGCAGCTAACCCACAAGTGCACGTGGGTCCCTCACACTCCAGAACTCAGCCCATAACAGATACTTGTCCCAATTCTGGGTCTCCAAGTAGAGTGCAAGGCCAGATAGACCATCCGAAGCTGAAGGGTATTACACACCCACCACGCACGCTGGCTTCTCCTCTCCAAGACCTGGAGGTGATCATTTAGCTGTTTACTACCGGCACCATGGGAAACCGTGATGGTAGACAGTGGTGTAGTAGCAAAGGGCTAATACCTAAGACCTATAATCACAATATAAATACTGTTTATTTAATTACATTGCTCTTACATTCCTGGTAACAATATTGTCACTACATGACAATAAATTTAAACTTTAACTTGGCAAATGAATAGTTACATCATTCTTAGGATTTGAACCAGAACCATCACTTAAAATTTGTTGTTAATGTATCTCAGTAAAAACAGAAGTTGTACACTTACGAAAATGTTAAGAAAAATACTAGAGAATGATTTATATAAGGAGCTATTGTAGGATATGCAGAGCCCTTGTGCCTGTGCTCCGGACCGGCTGATTCTCCTCTCTGCAGTTCCAGGGTGGTGTCTGGGCCTTGAACACAGTGATTTGCGACGGACTGATGACGATGGATGTGATGTTGTGCACAGCCTCCATATTCAACTTATGTGCTATCAGTGTTGACAGGTGGGCCCTAGACTCTGAATTTATAAGCCATTGTCTTTGTTTGACCTGCTGCCTACCTTCCACCCCAACAGTGCTTGAGGTTCATGAAGAGGGAGAAGTGAGGCTTTGGAATCATCCACGACAGATGGGATTAGTATGAAATTTCAACTGCGGTGGTTAACACTTAAGCTTCAATACCTCCAGCGCTGGAGGTTTGAATCCCACCCCGGCACTTTTTGTGTGGCTTTTCCTAGATACTCCAGTTTTCCCCCTGCATTCAAGAAAAGTGAAAGTTTTACTCCTAATCAGTGATACTCCTAATCAGTGTTACTCTCAGGAAATTTGGAGAGAGCAAAAACGTGGACCATCTGTAGGTCCCCAGGGACTGGTTTGAGAAACACTGCTCTAAATTGCTCGTTGTTTGCGTGGACCCTATGATGGACTGGCGTCTTGTCCAGTGTACAGTGCCTCGTGTTTCCTGTAATAGGGTCCATGCTCATCAATGCCCCTGTACTGCAGGGCTATTCAAATCACAGTAGCACTGCTAATTTTCCAGCCTTCCTTTACCTGTGAGTCAGGTGTGAAGCTGCTCTGGCCAATCAGAATGAGTACTTATTAAACTAACTACCTGGGAGAACTGAAAACATGACCTGGATTTGGAATCGAGAGCCAGATTTGTACTGGACAGCTGGCTATGAATGATGGACGGCTGTAAGGACCAGGTAGTGCGTAATCCTCCCCTCCATGGACTTCAAACCCTCACTAGTTGCAGAGGCCATCTGACACAAGGGAGATAACACTGCAGCCATATTCACATCATGTTTAACATAGTCTTCACCACTTCATGTTCATTCATTTGTTCTGGTAAAGCACTGGATTCTGGATACATGCAGAATCTTCCTAGAATCATTTGAGGCTGTTAGCAGAGCCCACTTCATAGGAAAGTACAATAGCGCCTTAAGCATATTTTCCTAGAAGTATTTTAGGCAAAATGTGAAAGTCAGTAGGGTCAAATGCAAGGGTCAAATTAACCCTTTGTAAATGTCTTAATATCTAAAATGAGTGTTTTATTTACACTTCAAAGCCTTTTCTCTGAATGTCAACCTCCAAGCCATCTCAGAAAAGGCAGACATAGAAAGACAACAAGCATTTCTCTTTGTAACGTTGTGGTGAGGCTGTCAATTAGCTGCTTGATTAAGGACATCCTCACGGGAGCTAAACGCTGCTTCCCTCTATTCTGTACCTCTCTGCCCAGATGGTTGTGGGTTCAGTTAAGTGATTATGAAAAATTGCCACACTTTCTAACAGAAGGGGCCCACTTATTTTCTCCTCTTCGGCAAAGTCCCGAAGAGCAGAATAACAACACAAAATGGGGCAGCACATTATGCATGTCATTACCAACAGCTGCCATGTCACACGGAGGGCAGTGGGTGCTGCACAGCTTCTGCGTCTTTACCAGTCCGCTGACGATGCCGTGAGGTCATGACATGATGGAACAAACGGATCATCCTGCTCAGAGCACGAATAATGATTCATAATTATGCAATTAATAATGCACCCGGCGTCATATAATTAACAAGCCAAGGAGTCACTAAGAAGGGATAAAAAAACAAATCATCATTTAGCAGGAACAAAGTTTTTATGGAAAAGTGTGCTTCTACAGCCAAGCCTGGGCTGCATGTTAACTGTCAAGTGGTTTACCAAGTATTACTGTCTTAATTTGATTGTGTCTTACATATATGTGTGTGTGTGTATGTGTATGTGGATAGATGATCCCCACAAAGATATAAATACAAGCATGTGTATGGGTTATGTGTGTGCGAAAACGTCCCCACAATGTAATTAAACACCTGTTGTTATGACATTATGTTTTTTCGGTCACTGCAGGGGAAGCTCAATTTTATTAAAATACGTGACTACAATTAAAAAACTAAAAATGCCTAAAAAGTCTTGTATTTTGTTTGGTTACATGTGGTTATGGTTAGGGCTGGGTAGGGGTTAAGGTTGTCCTCGTTGGGATTAGGGTTTTCCCCATAGAAATGAATAGACGGTCCCATCAAAGATGAATACAAAATGTGCGTTGGTGTCAAAAGTTCTGTGTCAAAAAAAGGAAATTCATTATCCATACAAAATGCTGACCACTGATTCATAGCTCACGGTAAAGCTCGTTTTCCCCATGCCGACAGGTTCATCGCGGTATCTGTTCCTCTCACCTACAACCGTAAGCACATCGACCAGCGACAGACCGTCCTGCTCCTGGCTACCTGGATACTGGCCCTGGCGGTGGCTTCCCCCGTCATCTTTGGCATCAATAATGTGCCACACCGGGACGCCTCCAGGTGTCAGCTGGAGGACAACAACTATGTGGTGTACTCCTCCGTTTGCTCCTTCTTCATCCCCTGTCCCATCATGCTGCTGCTGTACTGCGGAATGTTCCGGGGCCTTCGGCGCTGGGAGGAAGCACGCAAGGCCAAGCTACGGAACAGCATCCTGGCCTGCCGCAAACTGCAGCAGGCGGCCGCTTCGCCCCCCCTGGCGACTCTGCCTCCGCCGCTGCCCCCCGTCATCGAACGTGAGCTGGCGGACGCCAAGGCCGAGGATGGGGAGTGCTACTCGCAGCCAGGGTCCCCGTTCCCCGCCAGGTACAAGAGCGCGCCAGTCCAGACAGTGGCCTTCCCGGACTCCGTGTACGTGCAGACCCCTCCCAAAAAGACGAGGGCTAAGATCAACTGTAGGGAGAGGAAGGCCATGAAGGTCCTTCCTGTTGTAGTAGGTGAGTGAGACTCCATTTTTGCACTGATTAAATTCAGCAGATCATCACAACAAAAATTGCAGCTTTGCCATGTGGAATGAGGCTGTCATATTAATAATCACAGAGACAATTGGATATCCATTAAGTCAGTATTATCTGTCTTTGCAAGAGTTGCCAGTGCTCAGGATGTCAATGTCATCTTTTATAAGCTGTGCCTAAGAAATGGCTAGATTGACAGTCTGTAGATAAAAAAAATGACAAGTGAATTTGATTGGCTGCAACATTTTGGATTTTCACTAGTCAAAAGACTGCCCCAGTATAATATTTAGTCATAACCTTGTGAGCCTGAATATTTGCATACTAGGGAAAACCACACAGCCATAATCAGAAAGCTACCAGACGTCCTTCTGTTTTTACTCCGATCCCACCCTGTGAAATATGACTTTGGCAATGTCACCCAAAGCACTATCTGATTGGCTGACCAGCTGAGACCTGGCTTTCTCCTTTAGAATAATATCTTTTGCAAACAGTGAAGTGCTATCAGCACCAGGTCAATACATTAATCCACTGACATTTCATGCAGTGGACAGATGTATTGTAGAAGTTCTTATTTCAGCTCATTAATATTCTCTAAATAAAGGATGTCAGTTTGTTGATGTATTATCAACATGGTGAAAATGGGTCTGCATAGTTGCATGGAGCACTCTAAGCCCAAGTTAACAAGCTTCGAAAGCCAGTCCCAGATGCAATCCAATTATTATGTAAGGTTTGCCTAAAGTCGATTTAAGCTTTAAAGACATTTCCATAATGCATAGTCAAGGCAAGAAAAGAACTGAATGTAAGTTTCTTTGCATACTTTTAAGGCATGGCACGTTTCTCAATATTCAATTTCGAAGGCATTTCAGCTTGAATACTAATTGAATAGCAAATTAAGCAGCAATTTTAGGTTGCTGCCTTTTGCTGATGGGAACTGAAAATTTGTGATTAGTCCTCATCATGCTCAACCTGATAAGTTAATGATGCAGCTGCCCCACCTGTACCAGAGAGTGACATGCTTGAAGTTCACTCACCTGCACCAAATGAAGAGCTAAAGGGGGATGAGATGGAAAATTGTGCTGATTAATTCTGGGGGGGGGGGGGGGGGGGGGGGGGGGGGGGGGGGGGGGGGGGGGGG
>JABFEB020000020.1:4868203-4878600 GCA_019775895.2 Stomatorhinus ivindoensis | reverse complement strand
ATTCAAGTCCTCTTATCAAGGCTCCTTTGCAGGTTGAAGAAAAGATTCGCAAATAATTAATCACAGATACAAGATGAATGGAACTGAAAGACATCCAGTAGGAGAGCCATCTTATCACACAGCATCCAGCAGCTAATCTCTACTCACAAACAGCCAAGTTTGCGAAGCAGCCTACCGTTCACCACAGGCAGCGCAGGCATGCGGCACTCGTGTCAAAATGAGACATAAGACATTTTCCCATCTTACAGCTGGGGGGAGCATTATTACCGTGCCAGCGGCATCAACACAGCAATCAGAGCACATCACCATGCTACTTGCGTGACTCTATTGGTCACCAGCCAGACTGCTTCTTCCAGGTTTTCCAATAGGAGCCCCCCTCCTTTGCAGTCACCTGCTGGGATATATATATCTCACATATATTTTTTTTATATTTTCACCACTTGGATAGAAGCAAACTCAAGGACACGGGGGGGGGGGGGCACCCTCATCCCACTTCTAACTTGTAAAATGCAATTATATGAGAGCAGGTAGGAGGGTGGATCATTCCTCACGAGGCTTTAAACCAAATCTAAGTGTGTTATTTTCCATTACAGTTTAAAACCCTGAAGTCTCTGACCAACTGTCAGGAGACAGCCTGTATCTCATCTCCACCACCCACTTTCTATTCAGTACATACTGTATAACACATTTATTATACAGAACAGTGTGGGTCAAAGTAAGATCATACTAAACAATTGTTAAAACTTCTCCTAGTGGAGGTAATCTTTTACTGCTTTGTTGGGCCAACAGACATGGACCAAGAAACATCATCCCAAGGAGCCAGCGAGCGACAACATACGGAAGACAGGATCTCCTGCCCACCCAAGATCCCGCTGAGATTTTATGCGTAATAGTTTGGTTTATTGTAAAGGTCAAAGAAAAATTCTGATTGATGGTGTTAATGAACACATTAACCCAGTGGTTCTCAATCCTGTTCCTGGTCCTCCTTATCCGCAAAGGGCCTTTAGGTCAGCAGGTGTGAGGGCTCAGCAGCCAATCAGTCCTCTAATTAACAATCTAATTAGGGAATTGCAGTGAAAATCCGCAAACACAACGGTCCTTTCTGGATAAGATTGGCCACCCCTGTTTTTCGAGTGACAAAGCTGAGCCAGCTCATTCAGAGACTGGTTACAGATAAGCGTTGAACTGTGACAAGGTGCACCTAATCCTAGCTGTGCAGAAACTTAATATAGGTCGCTGAAACCGCAAACCTTCAATATCACCTTTTCCTGGAGAAAAAGAAACAAAACTAAAGTAATTATAATGCCTTTCACCTCTCATCATAAGGAATGAAAAGAGAATGCAGATTAGCATAGTGTTTTTATATCAATGGTGTGAGTAGCTATTTTGACCTTGTGTTGGAGAGAAAAAGAGAAGATATTTCAGATATCTTGCCAGATGCTTAAATGTCCACAGAGAGACCTGCTTATTCCAGAATCCACTCTCTAGCGATAACTGTCAGCATCCCCGCTAATGCAGACAGACAAACAACCTCCGACGATGCCAGCCAGTATCTCATCTTCTCTAGACAGATGCAATTGACCAGTTGTGCTTTTAAATACATGAATTCTGAAAAGCACTTACAAATACAAACAGGGGACATCAACATCAGACAGTAACCTTGGTGTCTGTATTATATTTTCTACATTCCCTAGAGGTCAGGAGTGACCAATTTTGATGGGTCATGCCTTTTCACCTGAACAAATTGGGTCCACGAGTCATTATAGCTGCATTTTTTGTGTTTGTAAACCCATCGGCCTTTATAGTCGGGTATCTAATCAAAATTTGATACCTCAATGAGTCAACTTCCTCTACATTCCAAATGTATGTGCTATGACAGCTTTATTTAATATTTAATCAGAATGCTGCAGGTGTATTGAAACAACGAATCCATTGATTGCAGGTGGGATCAGACAATGAAAAGAACTTGCGATAAAGGGTATCAAAGACAAAAATCCAACCTCCCCAGCTCAGAAAAGCTTTGACTCTTCTCTAGGTACTACAAGTTTTAAAGTCAGAAGTGCCTGGTTTCATCTATACTTTCACATTCTTTAAGTAAGACACTGAAGAACCCAGAAGACATTGCCCTTTTTTAACTTCAGGTGACTATGCATACCACAAGAACACTCATAGGCTAGGTAGATCCATTTTCTGTACCCAGTAAAACATGCAGAATCACAGGGTTCTGGAACCAAACCCGGAAGCTACAGGTACAAGTCCGGCAATTACCCAGCACATAACACTCATACCCCATTCATACCTATAGTTTGAACTCCAATATACCTTAACCTGTGGGCCAGAAACTGGAGTATCTAGATGAAACTCCATGACGACACAGGGAGAACGAGCAAATTCCACATGCATGGAGCAAGGGCAGAGACTTTGACCCTGGACCCTAGAAGTGTTTGACACCTGTGCCAACCACTGTCCCACTATGCCAACCAGGGAGGGCAGATCCAGTTTAATGTGCCCAGCTACCAGCCACTATCTGTTCATTTGTGCCCTTTATCCAGCCCAGGTTTGATGGGAGCATCTTTCAACACCCTCTGAACCCGACCGTACCACTAGTTTCATTATATTTTAGGTTGAGGGACAAACTTCTGACAGCTAATCAAGATTAGAAAGCAGGGAAGTCACGGACTGAGGCGACACAGAAATCAGAAATCAGCTCTCGTCTTTCAAAAGAATAGGATATTCTTACCCCCCCCCAAAAAATAAATAGGTCAGATGACAAACTTTCCCAAAGTTTTCCGAAGGGCAGGAGAAGCAAAGCTTTTTTTAGCCTGGTAATACAGTATATGCAAGGGCGAGTTCTAATAAGCTACGATTTTCTTTTTTATTGAGCTACACATAAGCGTCAAGGTTGCCATGTGCAGTGACATATTTAGGCACCTCAAATGAGGTCAGAAGACTTCACACAAAACCTTCATTCCTGAAAACAATGCAAAATGTGCCTGTGAGGAATCAGGCAAAAACATTTATTTAGATCAGGGGTCTCTGATGAACCATGCCTGATTTCAGCCAGATAGTAACTCATCAGGTAGGATAGAACGCCGGCACTCCGGGATCAGAGTTACCTACCCTGACTTGGATTGCTAATGTAATGCAAGTTCATATTAAGCTGAGCTGTTGGTTTTGCATTAACCGCGCAACTTCTGAATCTGCATAGCGATATTGACCAAAATATACATATACTGGGACTGCTGAATGTGGCAAAGCACTGGAGCCAAGCTGGGCTGGGAGATGAAGTCAAGACTTTGGCACACAATTGAGTTGTTGGGGTGACACTGAACCCCTCTTATCCAATGAATACCCATTTTCGCTGATCTGGTGCACGTGCCCATACACACACAGATCGTTTCAAGCATTTTCCCAGTGGGAAGCATTTAACACACTTACCAATGAGGCTTTCACACTCTCAGTTCGACACACACACACAAAGAATGTTTCACATGGCTTTCTTTAATTTCAACAAGTGTCAGTTGTGTTTTTTTCCTCACTTTTCACCATTTCCGTTGTTTTCAGCATAACACTTCACGTCTTTGGTAGATTTTCCAAACAGATCAACTGAAGTACACACAGAAGACCCAAGACAGCCAGAAACCAATTCTGGTCACAAGGAACCCTTATCCCTCCCCAATAAACCATAGAAATATATTTCACTTAAATAAATACATTAAAAAAATAATGTTCCAAATTCCAAAGTAAATTCCAAGAAAGAGGTCCCGCACTGACTGTCTGCTTGTCAGATGGCACAGATCTGTTTGTGTTCTGACCAATAGTGCAGTGTGTTCCAGATGATCAGCCCATGCTCAGCTTGTCTGGGACATTTGTCTGAATATGAGTCATAGCGTCGTACTGCTACGATATGTGTAGGGGATGAGAAAACTGCTTCCTTTTCGTGAGGGTGGAGTAGGTGAGAGTCAACAATCAGCAAATGCGTAAAGCTTTTTTTTTAAAAAAACCTCAACATCGGGAAAAATGGGTTCCAGACACCCAATCAAAGCTTGTTGAATATGGAAACTTCTGTTTCAGGAAGAGAGGCAATCATCCAGCATACCGACCCAAACGGCAATGAACTTTATCTTGCCTCCATTGCACCCAAAAGGAGAGCAGAATTATACCTAACAAAATCTGACAGGGCTGATGTAATATTCTCTCCAGATGCGGGGTTTCCATCAAAGTCTTTGCTAGTAGGACAGAGAGAGGACTGTGTGCTTATCAGGACGGTGGCGAGCCACACGCCAGTCAGCTGTCGCACGTTGCCATGGGCGCCGACGTGCCTCAGCAGCACGTTACACCTTAACCTTCTCCATGTCCATTGGGGGCATCTGGTCCTCCCCCTGGATAGACACAGCAGCAGCAGGCTGGCAGCATAGCTGATGGTCCTTCCAGTCCTGGGAATCCCAACACAGAATGGGAATGAGAAGAAAGCAATAGCAACTTTAATTTCTACACAACAGAAAAACATACAGACCGATCTGACTTACCCCGCACTGAGCCTTACCTTGAGGTCATGAGTATCTCAGTTTATACCCAAACATCTTAGCCATTTTGTCATGCCAAACCATCCCATTGGGTTCTCAAAACTGAGATTGAAACCATGCTCAGAGGTGGAGATTTCAGGTCCAGAGAGTATAAATCCAGACCAAGATTCTGTTTCAACCAACCAGCTGAGTATCTGTGACTGAGACTTTTTATGCTCAACTGGGTGGTTGAAACAAAATCTTGGTCTGGATTTGTACTCTCTGGACCTGAAATCTCCACCTCTGCCCATGATGTATTTAACTGATTAAAACTGCTAATTATTATGACTAATCCGACTAACGCTAACATTTTAAATATTTAATTTTTAATTACTTTTTGTAACTTTAAATTTAAGTATTTATTTTTAAGGTATTTATGGAAACAAGTTCTGACTATGCATGGATGCTCACACCTCCATGGTTGACATTTGGAGTCATGCTCAACAGTATGCCCCCTATATCTGTTCAGCTTGCACTTACCTTCCTCTGGCAGAATGTGGAGCAGTAGTTGACCTTCCGGCAGCCAGTGCATTCACTCATGGCCTCCCTTCCGCAGTTGACGCACATTTGCTACAGTCGCCCAAAAATACGATTAAATAACTCGTTACTAAGCCAGACGATGACGTCAGCTCCAGATGCTCTCTTTTGCATGAAGTTAGCTAGCCTTCACGTCGGCTGAGTTCCCTTGGTGACAATGACAGGCATGACTGGGAAGCAGGGCAGTCATGTGCTTCAAGCTTATTGTTCCGCTCCAACATGTCTGGGGCCGCTGCCGTCCCCAAAAACAGAATGATTATATCAGGGTCCCCTCCCCGACAGGCAAAAATAATGCAACCTTCCTTCCAAGTCTGCCAGGGCCACTACTTATGGCAACAGATCCACCATTATGTTAAAAATCCACATTAGCATGTTAGCATGCCGAGCCCACAGGAGCCCTAATCACCAGCAGTGTTCAGTAAAACAAATGAGATTTTCTGAACAAATACCCTCATGCTGATTACAACAAGTGACTTAGCCAGTCACGCCCCTGATGCCTCACATAGACATATATATCAGGGCCTTCATAAGATCATTTCCACTCACAGATTTATTTTCTGACATTGAGTCATTAACAGGGCAGAGCTAAAATGTGTCACAATAGTGTTGTTCCCAAAGATCTCCGTGGGGCAAAGCATGTGACGACTGTCATAATGGACATTTTTTCCCCCAAAGCATCAGATCTGCTGTAAGGTGTGTTCATCATCAAGACAAGGCGAGGTGTCCTGTTCCTCCAAGGCTGTTAGCCATTAGCTCATCTCACGCATGGAAAACAACCTGCCTAACTTCGGGGGCACCAACAAGTACTCACTCAATGGCAAAAGCCCTACAGAAATTCAGAGACAGAGTAAATAGACCCTGTGGCCTGTGGTGGCTGCTTTTACCTTTATGATGATCTCTGTTGTTTTCCCCTCGGGGTCATCTGCATGCTGAAAGGATAGCTGACCTGCGAAAGACTGCAGAGAGATTGAAGGAGAGGGGGAGAGAGAGAGAGAGAGAGAGAGAGAGACAGGAAGAGGGAGAGAGAGAGAGAGAAGGAGAGAGAGATAGACAGGAATAGGGAGAGAGAGACAGAAGGAGAGAGATGGAGAGAGAGAGAGGGGGGGAGGGAGAGAGAGAGGGAGACAGAGAGAAAGAGAGAGAGGGAGGGAGAGGGAGTGAGAGAGAGAGAGAGATAGAGAGAGAGAACAATCAATCCAAGCTTACTCTGATTGAGAGCAACACCTATAGCATAAAACTTAGAGAGATGCTCAGAGATGATATAGGTTGGGAGCGTAATTAAAAATATAGCAAAAAATCAGAAAGGATGAACAGGGAAATAATAAAAAAATAAAAGCTGCTACAGGGTATCTGGTCTTATTATTTACTGATCGTTAGATTGTTAGCGAACTAAGTGAAAAACAGAGGAGGACAGGCATTTGTGGCTGTTGCATCTCAATTATGGAACTCCCATCCCAAATTCAACAAGGAAACAAAAAAACTATTTAAAACCAAACTAAAGACTGACTTTTACTCTACAGCCTTTTGTGATCTTTAATGATATGGATGCTGCTCCATCTTGACAACATCGTGCTTCTGTTATGCTGCGGGTTTCTGTTTAATTTTGGGCGTTTTACTGATTGTGAAGCACTTTGGGTACGACACCATGGTTACTGTTGTAAATGTGCTATATAAATAAATTGCTATTGGCATTGCCATTGAATTCAAGTCACAATTAAATAAAGCTGCCTTTACCTCCTTCCTTTCGGAAGATGCCTTGTCCTGAGTCACCAGGGCCTCCTGGCCGGCCTGCTTGGCGTGGTCGATCAGTGCCTTCAGCTGCTGCACGCTGCTCAGCAGGCTGTTGGCTATCTCCTCCAGGTACAGCCAGGTGCGCTGTTCCCCCGTCTCCAGCCCACTGGGCAGACCGGGGGAGGGAGCTTTGGCCTGGACCGGCTGGGAGGCCACAGCCAGCGCCGGTAGGGATGTCAGGACTGTGGAAGGGAAAGCGAAGCACTGTCTCACACTGGGATCAGCAGAGGGCCAATTATTCGGTTTATTCAAGCTACTATTCATTTTGTTTACAGTGCAGGGAGAGTTCAAATCTGTTCAATTCATTCTGATATACTGTCTACTGAGCAGTGACATCATCACTGATGAACAGTACGGCAGTAACAACAATAACTGCCCAACTAAGGCCTGAACAACATCCTCTGCATCTGCTGCGCCCTCTCACTGCAGCTCGACGTCTTCGAATGAAACACAGTGCAATCGGGACACGAAGTCTGAAAACGGTGCCGAGGTCAGGGACGCCTCTGCAGGCCGACAGCGTTAATCGGGCACCTCCGAAATCCAGTGCGGATCTCTCCATCTTCTGCGCAAGTGCAGTGGGAATGGAGATAAAAAAGGCTCCAGAAAGCCACATACACATCCCATACACCCTACAGAACGATGTCAAGGAGGCCCAGGGGGAGACACTGCGACTGGGACGCGGGAGGGAGATGGAAACAGCAGGAGCGTCAGTCTCACTGGAAGAGAGACACTCAGAGGCATACTGAAATCCCTGCTCTCACGTGTATACAAAAGCTGAAAATGACCAGGGAACGCCGCTTTAGCATTACTTAGCATTTAACAGAAGAACTGGAACAAAAGTGAAGGTCAACAGTCCCCACACCATATTTAATAAGTGCAATAAATACCTGCATCCTCAAGCACACACTCTGATCAGTCCCTGTATGGACAATGTACCCGCAACAAACAGGAACAGTCTTCACTGGGAATTGTATAACGTGATGTGCTTCACTCTAATTAAGAATGTTTTCTTCATACAGACTGACCGTTAAAAGGTTTCACCGGAACACTCAGACAAACGCCGAATCATCTGCTCCACCTGCATTGCAGGTCTTGTAATTCTAAGAGGAGGTAAGATGAGTGTCGCTGCAACCAATTGTGACTTCTAGGTAGTTGTTCTGTGGTGCCATTTCAGTGACATTTCAAAGTCAATGAAATGCTTTTAGAAATATGAAAATGCTAGAGAGATAAGCAAGCTGCTATTGCTCTAAAAATGAAAAGTGAGTTATTTTTAAAGATGCAGAAAGGCCTGTCCATCTATTTTCTATACCTGATTGTGCAATGCAGGGTCAAAGGGGGTCCGGACACTATCCTACAAGTTACAGACACACAGCAAGGAACAACCCAGGATGGGGCACCAACCCATTGTAGAATGCACACGGACGCACACACACACCTATGGGCGACTCCATACACCTATGGGCAACTCCATACACCAATGGGCAACTCCATACACCAATGGGCAACTCCATACACCTATGGGCAACTCCATACACCTATGGGCAACTCCATACACCTATGGGCAGCTCCATACACCTATGGGCAACTCCATACACCTATGGGCAACTCCATACACCTATGGGCAACTCCATATACCAATGGGCAACTCCATACACCTATGGGCAACTCCATACACCTATGGGCAACTCCATAGAGCTGACCCTGTTTGCTGCCAGCACAGTGAAATGAGGGGAACACAGAGCAACACGATGGGTCCAGGCTTCTCTCAGCTCATCACGAGACCTGAGGCCATGGAGCGAAGCGGCTGCTGTCTGCACTGATCGCTCCAGGTGCCACAGTCTGTCGTGCTGAAAGGCTGCATGACAGACGAAAAGCGATCAGTCTGAACATCTGAATGCAGGCCTTTGTCAAATCCGACCACATTCCACTCCAAGGTTCAGACAAAAGCTGCTTTACAAAACTGTAACCCCCCGAACACACACACACGCATGTTTACATACATCATACCATCAGAGAGAGAGATCATCAAAAACACCCCCAAACACACACGCATGTTTACACGCATCATACCATCAGAGAGAGAGAGATCATCCAAAACACACGCAATATCATCAGAGACAGAGAACATCGAAAACACTGCCCAGCCCCCCCCCCCCACACACAGACAGAATGCACCTTCTCTTCCTCCTAAAAATAACAAAACATCCATCTTTGTCACAGGGTTTATGTGCATCGGGGCTTAAGCAGGTTAGGAAGGAGGCAAACTGTGATTAAACTGGTGAGGGGCCATGACCAAGACGCCTTGGCTATAACACCAAATCGGGAGGTGATATTGCGAGGTCACATGAGAGTGTCAAGCGATTTCCGGCAGGTGTGGGAAGAAGCAGCCGTGAGGGGATGGCCGCACCGCAGGACTGCCGCACCGCAGGACTGCTGCACGTCTGTGAGCCGCCGCAGCCTCGGAATGGAGAACTTTAAACTACTGGTGGACCTCGAGCGCATAAGCGTCCCATCTAACGGTACAACAACAGGCTCCCCTTTTGGATTTCAATACCTGCTGCTTGTAGATCTATGTGAGCTTCTTTAACACGCCCCTCCCCCCCTACGCAGTCTACAGCAACCTGTCACAGCTGGTTACAGGGAACGTCATCTCCAGTCACACTAAAGCAATTATCCTCCCTTGTTAAGTAGAATTTACATAGCTTTAATAGGAAATAAAGCAAAACCACTAAGATTACAGCAGCCAGGAGGCCTCACGCCACACGTCTCAACCAGTTAGTGACTAAGCTTTTGCCTGAACCGAAACCCACTTTTACTACCTGCTTAGTCAAGCAGAAAACAGCAGGTCCAAGGCAAGGGCCAACCTGCACAGACAACAAATAACAGCTAAATAACAGAGATTAAAATTAAATAAAAAATATAAAGCATTAATAAAAATAAAAGCCTCGTACCTCCAGGTCCAGAAGCTTGAATTCCACCCACTGCTCAATGTGTTAGGTTGTATTTTTTATTTTGGTTTTCTTAAAACACCAAACTAGGTGAATCAGTAACTCATCCAAATTTTCCTGTGCTCGGTGGGTTGAATAATGAATCATTTTTCAGGAATAGTTCTGGTTGATTGCAGTTGTAGGTAGGGCTGGGAGATGTCACATCAATATGATCGTGTGCAATGATCACCAGAGGATGGCAGAAACACGTAGCGGGATGCCAGCTTTTCAGTGCTACACATGTTTTTTTTACACCAACAATTTGTGGAGCAGATTAGCAATACAGCAAAAATACTAACGAGATACGTATGTTTGGTTAGTAATCAGCATAAACTTGGCGTATCTTTAAGTTTATTAAATTCGGTTAGTGGAGCACACCACATAATACTGCTTTGGTATACTATGGCTTGGTATACTTCAGTGCCATATGCACCATAGCAGAGCACACCACATAATACTGCTTTGGTATACTATGGCTTGGTATACTTCAGTGCCATATGCACCATAGCAGAGCACA